>CM068746.1:9715117-9861108 GCA_035084275.1 Hydrolagus colliei | reverse complement strand
TCACCATTCATTTCCAGATATTAAAATCAATCTCAACCATATCTGTTATATAAGCGTGCGTTACAGTGTGGCCTTCTGTTTTGTTAGGGATAGTAAGACATTCCAGTGGCAATGGCCCTGGCTGAATAGACTCTTAATGAGTACAATAACAAATTCTGTTTTTTACTGAAACCAAAATCAAATGGAAATGGATCAATTTGGATCTGCCTTTTTCACATACAGTATGTGCAAATATCAATTTGACCATCCAACTATCCTCAGTAATAATAATACGTCCAAAAAAAACCACAGTAATAAAATTGGTCATTTTCAATCCGTTTGTAGGGACGCTGCTGTGCGCAATTGGCTGCCGCATTATGACCACAAATATATACAGTCAATTCACTTTACAGTATATTCTGTGAAGCGCTTTGAGATGTCAATAAGATATGAAAAGCATTATATCAAATTCAAAGATTATTATTATTATTAATAAGTGCAAACATGAGGGCTGCAACATCTAAGACCTTGACATATCTTTAAATCTAAATGTACGATTCAAGAATGTAAAACATAATTTCTGATTCAATGATCTGCAAATTCATAACCCCAAATCAAATCCGGAATCCTGATTTGGATACTGCTGCTGATGATATTTGAACATTCAGAGATGCAGTGAATTCAGACTTTGGTTTAATGCCTTATCTGAAGGATGTCACCTTAAACAAGGCAGCACTCCCTAATACTGCATTGGAGTGCAAGCCTAGAACGAGCTGGAATAATAATAATAATACAATAATAATACTGGCATTTGATATAGCGCTTTTATGTCTTCTAGACTGTGTCTCAAAGTTCTTCACAGAACATACTGTAAAGTGAATTGGCTGTATATTTGTGGGCGAAACACGGCAGCCAATTACGCACAGCAGCGTCCTCACAAACAGTCGTGGATTGAAATGACCAATATTTTGGGGGATGGATTATTATTAGGCATGTAGAGTAAGGAAACTTGCCCAAAGTTTCACCCTGACGTGGCAAAAATGTATATATATATATCTACAGTATATATAAAATATGTATGTAATCAGGTGCTATATCAAATGCAAGGTTTATTACAGTAAACCTCAGAGAAGTTGTATCAGTTGGGACCATACATTCAATATGACTTATGCAAAGCGCGGGTTATGTAAAACTTAATAATAATATAATAATATAAAAATATTTAAAAACTAATAATGGGACATTTAATAGCACTTGAGCTCAGGTATTTATGTGATCGATACTGATCAGATTTATGAGAGTTTCACTGTATTTTGTGGATGAAACCTGACAGCCAATTGTCCACAAGCAGTGTCCCCCAATTTTTTTTTGTACCGATTATCACCCCCATGGAAATCTATCCACCAATCAACTAACAACCGGGTCCAATTTATCGCTAGGTAAACAACAAAGATAAGTTAAAAATTATATCAGAGTAAGGAAGCTTGCGTAACGTTCTGTCCTGCTCAGGAATCAAACCTGGGTCCTCTTACTACTACTACTACTAATAATAATAATCATCCTCGCATTTGATATCGCGCTTTTTGTGTCTTCTAGATTGTGTCTCAAAGCGCTTCACAGAAAATCCTGGATATACATTCAAGTGAATTGACTATATATTTGTGGGCGAAACATGGCAACCAATTGCTCACGGCAGCGTCCCCACAAACAGTTGCGGATTGTAAATGACCAATTTTAATATCTTTTTTTGGGGGGAGGGATTATTGTCAGGCATTTGCTTGCAAAGCGAGCGCTATAACCAATCCGTTACAGGATTCCAAAAATCATTGCATCCCAAGCATTGCAAATGAAAATAACCTCAAAATACTTCCCACACTGCTTATTTACTTTTAATTGTTTTATGTTTGATTTTTATTCGTTAAAAAATGGAAGTGGTTGTGTGGATTTAAACCATTTTGCATAAATTATGTTGCAATTTTTCTAACAGGTTAATAAATTCAGATATTTTTCAGTTGTTAGAGTAGTTGCCTTACAAGCGTAAGTCCTGTGTTTCGAATCCAGTCAGATCAGGTCAGGGCGAAACCTTGGCCAAGTTTCCTTACTCCACACACACACCCAATAATAATCCGTCCAAAAAAAACAAAATAAAAAATTGGTCACTTCAATCCACGGCTGTTTGTGGGGATGCTGCTGTGCGCAATTGGCTGCCGTGTTTCGCCCACAAATATACAGTCAATTCACTTTACAGTATATTCTGTGAAGCGCTTTGAGACGTCGATAAGATGTGAAAAGCGCTATATCAAATGCAAGTAATTATTATTATATATATATATATATATTCTGTGTGGTTCCTTGAGGCGTCTCAACGACTGGATAAGGCACTAGCTATATCAAGTGCAGGGATTATTATTAATCATATTAATATTATTAGGCAATGATTTGTTGGTGTGTGCGTGTGTGTGTGTGTTGGTGTGTGTATGAGTGTGTTGTGTATCAGTTAGTGTGTATGAGTGTGCGTGTATGAGTTGGTGTGTATATGTTGTTGTGTATGAATGTGTGTGTATGAATCTGTATATGTGTGTGAGAGTACTTGACTTGCCCAGGCTCCTCCTCTGCCCTCCCCTGATCTGTGTCTGTGTAATGGTGTGTCTTTGTGTGTGATGGTGTGTGTATGTGATGGTGTGTCTGTGTGTATGATGGTGTGTGTGTGTGTATGATTGTGTGTGTGTGATGGTTGGTGTATGTGTATGTTTGATGGTGTGTCTGTGATGGTGTGTCTGTGTGTGTGATGGTGTCTGTGTGTGTGATTTCACCCTTTACACGCTCCCTCTGGGCGATGTCATCCGCAGACATGGGGTAAATTTCCACATGTATGCGGACGACACCCAGTTGTACCTTTCTGCCTCATCCCTCAACCCCCAGACCATCGATGTTCTGACAGCATGTCTGTCCGACATTGAGTCCTGGACGAGGGACAACTTCCTCCAATTGAACGTGAGCAAGACCGAGGCCGTCCTGATCGGCTCAAGCCAGCGCCTTCGCACATCGGGCGCTGCCAGCCTCACCATCCAAGGCTGCACTCTCCACCTCACAAAGCCAATCAGGAACCTCGGCATCATGTTCGATCAAAAACTTTCCTTCCTCCCCCACATCCGTGCCTTCATCGGCACCGCTTACTTCCACCTGCGCAACATTGCCAGGCTCCGCAACTATCTTACCCCCCGCGCTGCCGAAACACTCGTGCACGCATACATCACCTCACGACTGGACTACGGAAACTCTCTCCTCGTCGGCCTCCCCAGTTCCTCCATTCACAGGCTGCAGGTCATCCAAAACTCTGCAGCCCGTGTACTATCCCTCACCCGCCTCCGCGACCACATAACCCCCACCCTCACCCGTCTCCACTGGCTCCACATTCTCCAGAGGATCGAGTTCAAGATCCTCGTCCTCACCTACAAGGCCTTACACGGCCTTGCCCCGCCCTATTTAACCGATCTACTCTCCCCCTACACGCCCTCCGTTCAGCAGGACTTGGCCTGCTCCAAGCCCCCCGCCCGAACCGCCCCACCATCGGAGGCCGGGCTTTCAGTTTCTCCGCTCCCACCCTATGGAATGCCATCCCTCAATCCCTCCGTTTCGTCTCTTCCCTTTCCTCTTTCAAGGCCGGTTTGAAGACTTTCCTCTTCGACCGTGCCTTTTGTTTCCACCCTGAATTTTTCGACCTCCCCTACTTGTTTCACCCCTTCCCGTACACTCCCCTCCCAGCTCGGGTCACACGCCTCCTGTGCAGCGCCTTGGGACGTCCTCCTGACGTGAAAGGCGCTTTATAAGTGTAATTTGTTGTTGTTGTTGTGTGATGTTGTGTCTGTGTATATGATGGTGTGTGTGATGGTGTGTGTGCCTGTGTATATGATGGTGTGTGTGATGGTGTGTGTGCCTGTGTATATGATGGTGTGTGTGATGGTGTGTGTGTCTGTGTATATGATGGTGTGTGTGATGGTGTGTGTGTCTGTGTATATGATGGTGTGTGTGATGGTGTGTGTGTCTGTGTATATGATGGTGTGTGTGATGGTGTGTGTGTCTGTGTATATGATGGTGTGTGTGATGGTGTGTGTGTGTGCGTGTGATGGTGTGTCTGTGTATATGATGGTGTGTCTGTGTATATGATGGTGTATGTGATGGTGTGTCTGTGTGTATGTGATGGTGTGTGCGTGTGATGGTGTCTGTGTGTGTGATGGTGTCTGTGTGTGTGATGGTGTGTGTGTGTGTGTGTGATGGTGTGTCTGTGTATATGATGGTGTGTCTGTGTGTATGATGGTGTGTGCGTGTGTGTGTGATGGTGTGTCTGTGTATATGATGGTGTGTCTGTGTGTATGATGGTGTGTGCGTGTGATGGTGTGTGTGTGTGCGTGTGACGGTGTGTCTGTGTATATGATGGTGTGTCTGTGTATATGATGGTGTGTCTGTGTGTATGATGGTGTGTGCGTGTGATGGTGTGTGCGACGGTCTGTGTCTGTGTGATGGTGTGTGTGTGTGTGTGATGGTATGTGATGGTGTGTGTATGTGATGGTTGGTGTGTGTGTGTATGTGATGGTCGGTGTGTCTGTGTGTGTGATGGTTGGTGTGTGTGATGGTTGGTGTGTGTGTGTGTGTGATGGTTGGTGTGTGTGTGTGTGTGATGGTTGGTGTGTGTGATGGTTGGTGTGTGTGTGTGTGTGATGGTTGGTGTGTGTGTGTGTGTGATGGTTGGTGTGTGTGTGTGTGTAGCTCCTCCTCTGCCCTCCCCCCCCTCCCTCCTGAGCCACAGCTAAGTGTCAGTCTACAGACTGTGGCTGGTGGGAGGGGACAACAGACAGACCCATCAGGGGGGTGGGGAGAGAGAGGGAGGGGCACACACACACACAGCCATCAGGGGAGAGGGAGGGTGGAGGACATCACACACACACACCAGGGAGGGAAGGAGAGGGAGGGGACAGTTGCTTTCCCCCCCCCCCAGGGTGAGGCTGGTTGTGTTACAGTGAATGGACAGGACTAGGCCCTAGGCTCTCCCCCCCCCCCCCCCAGCCAGGGTCCTGTCACCCCCTGTGGCCCACAGGCTGCCATGTTCCGCCGGATACTACAGAGGGTGAGTACCCGGGGGGGGGGGGCTGTCTGTCTCTCTGGGGGGGGGGGGGCTGTCTGTCCCTCGGGGGGGGGGGGGGCTGTCTGTCCCTCTGGGGGGGGGGGGGGGGCTGTCTGTTCCTCTGGGGTGGGGGGGTGTCTGTGGCTCTGTGTCTGTCTGTGGGTGGGTGGGGGGGGTGTCTGTGGGTGGGGGGGTGGGGAGGTCCGTGGCTCTGTTTGTGTCTGTGGGAGGGGGGGGGGGTGTCTGTGGGTGGGGGGGGGGGTGTCTGTGGGTGGGGGGGGGGGTGTCTGTGGGTGGTGGGGGGGTGTCTGTGGGTGGTGGGGGGGTGTCTGTGGGTGGGGGGGGGGGGTGTCTGTGGGTGGGGGGGGGGTGTCTGTGGGTGGTGGGGGGGTGTCTGTGGGTGGTGGGGGGGTGTCTGTGGGTGGTGGGGGGGTGTCTGTGGGTGGGGGGGGGGTGTCTGTGGGTGGTGGGGGGGTGTCTGTGGGTGGTGGGGGGGGTGTCTGTGGGTGGGGGGGGGGTGTCTGTGGGTGGTGGGGGGGTGTCTGTGGGTGGTGGGGGGGTGTCTGTGGGTGGTGGGGGGGTGTCTGTGGGTGGGGGGGTGTGTCTGTGGGTGGGGGGGTGTCTGTGGCTCTGTGTCTGTGGGGGGGGGGGGGGTTCAAGGTGAACTTTGTACTGTTGGTTTGGGGGGAGAGACAGACACAGAGAGAGACAGAGAGAGAGACACAGACAGACACAGACAGACAGTCAGAGAGAGACACAGACAGTCAGAGACACAGACACAGAGAGAGACAGAGAGACAGAGAGACACAGACACAGAGAGAGACACAGAGACAGAGAGACACAGAGGGCCACCCAGAGAGACACAGAAAAGCAGACAGAGAGAGGCCTCTGAACCCCCCCCCCTCTCTCCCCCCCCCCCCCGGGGGTGTTGTGTGTGGGTGGGTGTGTGTCCCGCTCCCCCCGGGGGTGGTATGGAGAGGCCCAGACCTGGGGTGAGGCCTGGGCTCTGACCTAGCTACTGGCTGGGAGGGGGGGGGGGGGGGGGTATGTGTGAGGGAAGAGGGAAAGAGGAGGGGTGAGGGAGAGGGGGTGGGGGGGGGGGTGAGGGAGAGGGTGGGGGTGAGGAGAGAGGGTGGGGGGTGAGGAGAGAGGGTGGGGGGTGAGGAGAGAGGGTGGGGGGGTGAGGAGAGAGGGTGGGGGTGAGGAGAGAGGGTGGGGGGTGAGGAGAGAGGGTGGGGGGGTGAGAAGAGAGGGTGGGGGGTGAGGAGAGAGGGTGGGGGGGTGAGAAGAGAGGGTGGGGGGTGAGGAGAGAGGGTGGGGGGTGAGGAGAGAGGGTGGGGGGTGAGGAGAGAGGGTGGGGGGGTGAGGAGAGAGGGTGGGGGTGAGGAGAGAGGGTGGGGGGTGAGGAGAGAGGGTGGGGGGGTGAGGAGAGATGGTGGGGGGTGAGGAGAGAGGGTGGGGGGTGAGGAGAGATGGTGGGGGGTGAGGAGAGAGGGTGGGGGGTGAGGAGAGAGGGTGGGGGGTGAGGAGAGAGGGTGAGGGGGGTGAGGAGAGAGGGTGGGGGGGTGAGAAGAGAGGGTGGGGGGTGAGGAGAGAGGGTGGGGGGGTGAGAAGAGAGGGTGGGGGGTGAGGAGAGAGGGTGGGGGGGTGAGAAGAGAGGGTGGGGGGTGAGGAGAGAGGGTGGGGGGTGAGGAGAGAGGGTGGGGGGTGAGGAGAGAGGGTGGGTTGAGGAGAGAGGGTGAGGGGGGTGAGAAGAGAGGGTGGGGGGTGAGGGAGAGGGTGAGGGGGGTGAGAAGAGAGGGTGGGGGGTGAGGAGAGAGGGTGGGTTGAGGAGAGAGGGTGAGGGGGGTGAGAAGAGAGGGTGGGGGGTGAGGGAGAGGGTGAGGGGGGTGAGAAGAGAGGGTGGGGGGGTGAGGAGAGAGGGTGAGGGGGTGAGAAGGGAGGGTGGGGGGGTGAGGAGAGAGAGTGGGGGGGTGAGGAGAGAGAGTGGGGGGGTGAGGAGAGAGGGTGAGGGGGGTGAGAAGTGAGAGTGGAGGGGGGTAGGGAGAGAGGGTGAGGGGGTGAGGAGAGAGGGTGGGGGGGTGAGGAGAGAGGGTGAGGGGGTGAGGAGAGAGGATGGGGGGGTGAGGAGAGAGGGTGGGGGGGTGAGGAGAGAGAGTGGGGGGTGAGGAGAGAGAGTGGGGGGGGGTGAGAAGGGAGGGTGGGGGGGTGAGGGTGAGGAGAGATGGTGAGGGGGATGAGAAGAGAGGGTGGGGGGTGAGGAGAGAGGGTGGGTTGAGGAGAGAGGGTGGGGGTGAGGAGAGTGGGTGAGGGTGTGAGAAGGGAGGGTGGGGGGGTGAGGAGAGAGAGTGGGGGGGTGAGGAGAGAGAGTGGGGGGGTGAGGAGAGAGGGTGGGGGGGGTGAGGAGAGAGGGTGAGGGGGGTGAGAAGTGAGAGTGGAGGGGGTAGGGAGAGAGGGTTGGGGGTGAGGAATGAGGGTGGAGGAGGCGAGAAGAGAGGATGGGGGGGGGGGGGGTAGAGAGGGTGGATGTGTGAGAAGAGAGGGTGGTGGGGAGGTGGGGGGGGGGGGGGGGGGGCGGTGAGGGAGAGAGGGTGGATGGGTGAGAAGAGAGGTGGGGTTGAGGAGTGGGTCCCTACATCTCTCTCTCCCTCCTTCCTTCCCTTCATTTCCCTCCCTCTTTCCCTTCATCTCTCTCTCCCTTCCCTTCATCTCTCCCACCTTCCCTCCCTCCTTCCCTTCATGTCTGTCTTCCTCCTTCCCTTCCTCCATCCTTCCTCCTTTCCTCTTTCTCTCCCTCCCTACTTCCCTTTCTCTCTCTCCCTCCATTCCCTTCTGTCTCACTTCCCTTCCTCCCTCCCCTCCTAGTTTAGTTTGATTATTTGCATCACAGAATATACAGTCGATTCACTTTTATTTAAATCTTATTAGAGGAACAGCTCGCTTGTAATAATCTTATATACACATCGCCCTTCACGCCTGATGGGGGGTCTCACTTTTATATCACAAAATATAAGACCTGGGTTCGAACCCAGGCAGGTCAGGTCAGGACGCAACCTTGGGCAAGTTTCCTTACTCCACACACACACACACATAATAATAATCCGTCCAAAAAACCCACAATAATAAAATTGGTCATTTCAATCCACCATTGTTTGTGGGACGCTGCTGTGCGCAATTGGCTGCCGCGTTTCGCCCACACAATATACAGTCAATTCACTTGATAGTATATTCTGTGACGCGCTTTGAGGCATTTTGACAGTTTGATAAGGCCTTAAATGCAAAGCTGATTATTTTTCGGATGGACAGTGGTGGGAAGATTGGGGCTAGATTGAAAAATACCAAATATACAATCAATTCAAAAGGCATTTGACAAAGTGCCGCATGAGAGGCTTATTAGGAAAGTAGAGGCCCGCGGCATTACAGGGACAGTGGCAGCATGGATCCACAACTGGCTGCGAGACAGAAAGCAGAGAGTTGTGGTGAGCGGCTGTTTTCCAGACTGGAGGGAAGTGTGCAGTGGCCTCCCCCAGGGATCGGTTTGGGGACCACTGCTCTTTTTAATATATATTAATGATCTGGACTTGGGTGTAGGGAGCACAGTTTCCAAGTTTACAGATGATACTAAGTTAAGGAGAATAGTAAATAGTGAGGAGGATAGTAACCATCTGCAAGAAGATATAGATAAAATGGTGAAGTGGGCAGACACATGGCAGATGAAGTTTAATGCAGAGAAGTGTGAGGTGATACATTTTGTGAGAAGAAATGAGGGGAGGCAATGTAGGCTAGATAGGATAATTTTAAGGGGTATGAGGGAACAGAGAGACCTGGGGATTTGTGTTTGTGACTCTTTGAAGGTGGCAGGTCAGGTAGACAAAGCCGTTAAGAAGGCATATGGGATACTGTAAAGCGCTCTGAGACGCCATCTGGCGTGGAGGGCGCTATATAAATCAAAGTTGTTGTTGTTGTTACTAGGCTTTATAAATAAGGGTATAAAGTACAAAAGTCAGGAAGTGCTGACTAACCTCTATAAAACTTTGGTTAGGCCTCAGCTGGAGTACTGTGTCCAATTCTGGTCACCACACTATAGAAAGGATGTTAATGCATTGGAAAGGGTGCAAAGAAGGTTTACTAGAATGGTACCAGGATTGAGGGACTTCAGTTATGGGGAAAGGCTAGATAGGCTAGGTTTATTCTCTTTAGAACAGAGAAGGTTGAGAAGAGACCTAATAGAGGTTTATAAAATCATGAGGAGATTCGACAAAGTGAATAAGGAAAAACTGTTTCCACTGGTGGGCGAATCTGTGACTCATGGTCACAGATTTAAAATAGTTTCAAAACGAAGCAGAGGGGAGATGAGGAAAAATGTTTTCACTCAGCGGGTTGTTCGAATCTGGAATGCATTGCCTGAAAAGGTGGTGGAGGCCGATTCGATAACAGCTTTTAAAAGAGAATTAGATCTTTATTTAGGGAGAATGGGTCTGTTAGGTTATGGGGAGAGACCTGGGCAGTGGGATTGAGTTGCTCTTTTCAAAGAGCCGGCACAGACTAGATGGGCCGAATAGTCTCCTTTTGTACCATAAAATTCTATGATTCTATGAATTTGGTGTACAGTACATTATGTGAAGCTTCGCATTTGACCTAGCGCTTTTCACATCTTCTAGACTATGTCTCAAAGTGCTTCACGGAAATATACCGTAAAGTGAATTGACTGTATGTTTGTGGCTGAAAACTCCCCACATTTTGGTTTGATAATGTCTGGATTTGCAGGGAGCGCTGGGCTGATGTATTCACGTATACATATGCTAAATTGTGTTTCAGTTTGATATCAGAACTGTTCAGTGATACAGCCAAATGGTAATAATAATCTTTGCATTTGATATAGCGCTTTTCACATCTTATCGACATCTCAAAGCACTTCACGGAATATACCGTAAAGTGAATCGACTGTATATTTATGGGCGAAACGCAGCAGCCAATAGCGCACAGCAGCGTCCCGACAAACAGGCGTGGATTGAAATGACAAACTTTTATTATTGTGTTTGTTTTTGGAAGGATTATTATTAAGCATGTGTGTGTGGAATAAGGAAACTTGCCCAAGGTTTCGCCCTGATCTTCCAGGATTTGAACACATTAAGGCGAGTGCTCTGAGCTACAGAAGCTCCACAGTGCCCCATCGCTAACGATTCCTTTACTGCCAGGCTACTTTCACCCACCTTAACCCTAAACAAACTACAAACACTTCACCATTGCCTCCATGTTACAATTACTACTGTCACCTGCTTATTCCTGCTCTGGCCTGCTGCACGTCCCCCAACCCACCCGCCCCATCATAAGCGGGCGAGCCTTCAGCCAATCTGGCCCCAACCTCTGGAACTCCATCCCATAGTCCCTCCGCCTTGCCCCCTCCCTGTCTTTCAAGTCCTACCTCAAGACCCTCCTCTTCGATGGTCCCATCGATACCCCAAATCTCCCCCCCAACCCCCCTTGTGGAGCTCCTCTAGCTCTGGTTAGAGCACTTGCCTTACAAGTGTGAGTCCTGTGTTCGAATCCAGTAGGTCTGGGCGAAACCTTGGGCAAATTTCCTTACTCCACACACACGTCTAATAATAATCCGTCCAAAAAAAACACAATAATTAAAAACTGGTTATTTCAATCAACGGCTGTTTGTGGGGCTGCTGTGCGCAATTGGCTGCCGCGTTTCGCCCACAAATATATATAGTCGATTCATATTACGGTGTATTCCGGGAAGCGCTTTGAGACACAGTCTAGAAGACGTGAAATGCTCTATATCAATTGCAAGGATTATTGTTGTTACTATTTCCCTCCACCCTCCCCGTCTCCGACCACAGCTTGAGTCTGAAATACAGTAACTGTCCAGCGCCTTGGGACGTCTCCTGACGTGAGAGGCACTATATAAGTGTAATTTGGTGTTATACAGACAGGTAGTTAGGTGGGTGTGCGTGTGTAGGTGTGTCAGGTCCCTATGAATTACAGAAACAATGAAGGAGATGCTGTATCTTCTGTGGGTGTTTTCCTGAAATGAAATGACTTCACTCTTTCACCTCTGCTTTCTGTTTCTGTTTCTCTCACCGTCTCTCTGACTATTCTCTGCTGGGTTCCTCATCAGAGATTCCTCCATTAAATCACTTTCATTTGATGGTCAGTGTAGCCTCCCTGGCTTTCTCACCCATCTATCATTTGAATATAAATTAAGTCGAGTCGCCTGTGTTAAAGCTACCTCAATACTGTACTCTCAGCCTTATCAAACCAGCCATTTTATAACATGAAACCAGCCATTTTGTTACCAAAAAATGAGCTCGTTTTACAGTGGTGTCCAGGCAATTTATTAGTAGGGCAGGACTTGTGGGAGAGGGGCGCACATATGGAGTCCCAAACTGTAGTGGTCAGAGTCCCTGCCTCGCAAGCGAGAGGACCCAAGCTCAATTGCTGGGCAGAGCGAAACCTGAGGCATGTTTTCTCTTACTCCAAAACCCTCCAGCAGTAGATAGGAATCCAATTGTTAGTCGATTATCAGATCGATTTCTGGGGATAATAATTCCTGTATTTTTTTTTAAAAATGCAGTCAACTCACTTTACAATATATTGTGTTTATGACATCTCAACGCCAGTGGCAAGGCGCTAGATCAAATGCAAGGATTATTATTATTATTATTGTCAACTAAGAATTCTGCAGTTCACATTTTTTCCCTCTTGCGGTTGAGGTCAATATCATCCTATGATTCACTTTAGTAATGGGTCCATGCCAATACACAAAGAGTGAGTGCCCAAACCTCGTTTACTTGCTCCGAGTTTTTAGTCAGCCCACACTCTGCTCCTTGACCTTCAAAAACATTTGTGTTCCCTCAAGACCATAGATATAGCAGCCTTGCTGTCGTGTCTACATGCCACATCCTACTCTGCCTTTCACTCCCTAACTAAATCCAAGTCATGATTATTAGCACTGTCACCTGCTTATTCCTGCTCCTGTCGGTCCTGTAGCTCAGTGGTTAGAGCACTCGCCTTACAAGAGTGAGAGACCTGGGTTCGAATCCAGGCAGATCAGGGCGAAACCTTGGGCAAGTTTCCTTACTCTACACACACAAGCGGCTGATAATAATCCGTCCAAAAAAAGCCACAATCATAAAAAATTGGTCATTTCAATCCACGGCAGTTTGTTAAGACGCTGCTGTTTGCAATTGGCTGCCGCGTTTCGCCCACAAATGTGCAGTCAATTCATTTTACAGTATATTCTCTGAAGCGCTTTGAAACACAGTCTAGAAGACGTGAAAAAGTGCTATATCAAATGCAAGGATTATTATATTATTATGATATGCAAACATGTGAATTTCCGCGATAGTCTCCAACTATGTATATTGTTTAAAAAACTTGTATAGTGCCTTTCAAGCCAGGTAGGGCGTCCCAAAGCGTTGAAAACTATTGATAGAAAATCAGGAGTACAATAAATAACAGCAACCGGGTATTGGTGGCTTGCCCACAAAATATTACCTTCAACCCCTTACAGTATATTCTGTGAAGTGCTTAAACAGGGTGTGGGCAAATTGTTTTGGCCTAAGGGCCACATCTGGGTATGGAAATTGTACAGCAGGTAATAAATGCTCCATGAACAAACAATTCATGTCCGAACAGGGACAACACCTTTTTTTTCGTGTTCAAAATCAACACTGTTAAAATAATACTGTTGGAAATCTTTACACAAATTTTTATCATATCTTAAAACTTTTCAGCGCGCTGCGCTAAAAGACATCTGAACGTCAAATGTGAGAATTATTGTTAATATTGCTTTTAAGGTGAGAGAGAAACCTGACACAAATGTCAGGTTGTTAGCTAAAGCTGATCATATAGTGTACAATCTGGAGTCCCTGTAGCTTAGTGGTTAGAGCACTCGCCTTATGAGCGTGAGACCTGTGTTTCGAATCCAGGCAGGTCAGTGCGAAACCTTGGGAAAGTTTCCTACTCCATGCACACTCCTAATAATAATCCCTCCAAAAAAAAACAATACTGTAATAAAATTTGTCATTTCAATTCATGACAGTTTGTGGGGACACTGCTGTGCACAATTGGCTGCTGCATTTCGCCCACAAATATACAGTCAATTCACTTTACAGTATATTCTATGAAGCGCTATGAGGAGTCTAGAATACGTGAAAAGCTCTATATCAAATGCAAGAATTATTATTATTATTATTATATGCGAGTGATTAATTTAATTGTCACCTGGCATATGACTTAAGTGTAGCACAATATTATAAAGTGCTCATTGCAAGTATTTCTGACTGAAGAACAAGGCTGTAGTAAATTCAGCCAATGATGTTTTTAGCAATCATTCTTGTTTAATTGTCTGACAGAAGATTGCACGCCTTGTGATTTCGTCAGTCACTCCCTCCGCCAATTGAGAAAAGCAGCTCTCTTCGACCACAAATTTTCAGATCCCATTTATAAATGGTGAAATAATCAAAGATAAAGTAGTTTTCCTGTAAAAGGGGTGAGAGAGATGATTAATGCTAGATATACAGTGTACTTAGCTGGTGAGTGGCTTGTTAAATAGAAATAGGATACATAGCATAAGGGGCTTGGGGAGAATACATCTTACTGACTTGTAGTTTCACAATTAATAGATGCTGTGTAGCATATACAGTACATTGCAAAGTTTTTGGTAGTCTGAAAGTTGACCAGTTTAAATGAAATTTCGGTACGTTTAGTTTCACCCATATAATAGTAATTTACAGTATTCTATGAAGTGCTTTGAGACGTTTCAAAAGACGTGATCAGTATCAAATGCAATGATTATTGGGATTCTTTTCATGGCGTAACTGGCTATTTTCAGTCATCTTTCTTGATGAATAGAAACCGAAGGATATAGTGTAATGGATTTGCCATGTTTACAAAAAAAATGTTTATATGACAATTCAATCCTACCTCACTGAGAGGATAGTGAAACCTGTTGAGGTGGTTGATTCAGACACTGTAGTATATAGGCATTTAAGAGAGAGCTCGATTATAGACACAAGAGTAGTAGGAAATGGGAGGCAATAATAATACCGTAAAAGCCTGTTTATCCGGCATGCTCGGGGGTGGGGGGATCGACTAATTGACTGTGCCGGATAACGGGCAGCAAGTTGCCGAAACCCAACACAAAAAATTTACTTATTTTAAAACATACTACAGTAGAAGCCCGTTTATCTGTGACCTGATCAACTGTAACTTCCGTATAACCGGCACCGTCCTGAGCAAAGCTTGCAGATCAATTCATTGACTTTTATTTTCATAAAAAAGACTCATCCCTGCAATGCTTGTTTTACAGAGTGCAGTGTTTCAAATTAGTGCACACATACACACACATACACACAGGCATCGCAAGGCTTTTTGGAAAGAAAGTTAACTGAACTGAGCGGCCGCCGCTCACTCTCTGCTTTCTCAATAACACGAGCTTTCCTCTCTTCTGCCCCCAATGAGAACAGTGTTATTCAGACGTGTAACTTTTGCACTAATCATAGAATCATAGAATTATACGCCACGAAAGGAGACTATCTAGTCTGTGCCGGCTCTTTGAACTGAGCAACTCTCTCCCCATAGCCTAACAGACCTGTTCTCCCTAAATAAAGATCTAAAGATCTCTCTGAACTGCCTGGGCGCTGTGTGTAAAATGATTATAATTATAATATAATTATATATAAATAATGATTTAGTCTATTATTAATATACTATGTTTTTTTTAATTAATATTTTTTTGTGTTGGGTTTTCTGTCGAATATCCGGCGGGCGCTTTAACCGGCATTGGCCGGGTTCCGAGGGTGCCGGATAAACGGGCTTCTACTGTATATTAATAATATATGAAATAGTAACAGAATATTGTATATTCTTTGGGACGTCCTCCCGACGTGAAAGGCGCTATATAAGTGCAATTTTGTTGTTGTATAGCTACTTACCAATAAAGATTTCAGCACACTCGGTAAAAACCAGTTAAAGCATTTTTTACCGATCGGTAAAAACCTCCAAGTTTGTAAGTTTAATAAGTGCGCATGCATTGCGCGCATGCACAAATTTAGCATACTCGCGATTGCTGGAATGGGGAATTTCCCCGGGAGGGGGTTGAGCAATCCGGTTAATCGGGTCACGGATAAACGGGCTTTTACTGTAATAATCCTTGCATTTGATATAGCGCTTTTCACGTCTTCTAGACGTCTCAAAATTTTCACAGAAAATACTGTAAAGTGAATTGTAGGCAAAACGCGGCAGCCAATTGCGCTCAGCAGTGTCCCCACAAACAGTCGTGGATTGAGAGTGGCCAAATGTTTTTTTAAGGGCTTATTATTTGGGGTGCGTGTGGAGCAAGGAAACTTGCTCCACACACACCCCACCCCAGCGAAAGCCCAAGGTTTCGCCCTGACCTTCCTGGGATCGAACCCAGGTCTCTCGCTGACAAGGCAAGTGGTCTAACCACTGAGCTACAGTCATTCATTGGACTATAACCTTTTATTGAAGCATTGCCTTAGTGTTAAGGAGCTTTGTTTGTAGTTTTATTGTTGTTGTTGGATATGGGCTCACAAGATGGCTTGATAGGTTTCATCATTCAGTCATTGATTTGTTCACATGAACAAAAACATTGAGGTGGATTAGTTGGATTGAATGACCAGATTGCAGTTTGTATATACTATAAATTTATGTAAATCCACAAGTTTATAGTCAAACTGGGAGAACATTAAAATTTTTCGAGCATTGAAATTCAAATTGTAAGTATATTTTCTGTGTTTCTCAGTCGACAGGTGTCTAGCATTATTCTTTCATCCTCACGTTAACTTTGTATTTGCCTTGGTTAATCCTGGTGCAGAAGGTAATTCCAAGTAATTTGCAAATACAAGATAGCCTTTTGTGTCACCGATAATCTATGTTGCCTGGCTCAGAACAAGGCAGGGATTGGACTCAGGACTTTTATGACATATATGGCTCAATTTCACAGAAAAGAGTTTTTATTCATTGACTAGTTTTGTTTGGCAGATTGAGTTTAGTGGTTCTATTTTCATCACATCATATTTTATTGAACGAGTCGTGTTGGTGTTACGGAAGTACATGGGCTCACTCGATGGCTTGACAGGTTCATCCTGTGAATATTAAGTCATTCAAGCATGTAGTCTCAGTTCCCAGGTCTGTCTTTCAACCTCTGGAACTCCATCCTGCAGTCCCTCTGTCTCGCCCCTTCTCGCTGGCTTCCTTCAAGTCCCACCTCAAGACCCTTCTCGCTTTGATGGTCGGGTCCCATTGGTCACCCCAAATCCCCCCCTTTCCCTCTCTCCACCATCCCCGTCCCCGAACCACCCATCTTGGGACTGAAACAATTACTCCACAATTACCATACCACTTTCTTTATGCATGCTCTTGATCTACCTCTGTAGAAAAGAGTTTATAAGTACAGGTAAGCCTCGATTAAGGATGCTTCTATATAGGACATTTCGATTGAACAAACATAATTTTTTAACACCTTTTTATCGATATAGGACACTTGGTTTCATTTTACCAAACAAAATTCTATTTTGCGCATATGCAGTACATATTTTGAATATCGCAGTCGTTTTTGGCGAGTCCTTTTTGTCCATATTCATAGTCCATAGTATATTTGAGGGTAAATCGCGCTGGCACCTGATATAGTGTATCCAAGCGTTTGAACTGGCCAATAGCATGTCGCTACATCATTGTTTAAAAGCGGCTGATTTTGAAGCGACACCACGCCACGTCAGTATTACAGTAATTTCCTAACATTCCCGAGCAACTTCCAGTTATTTACAACCTCTACCGCGCTTTTAGCAAGTCGGAAAAAGACAGCGGTAAGTGAAATGAGCAGCGGAAATACCACTAGCAGCCAGAAACTCCGCAAAGTCATCAATTTATACTAAATTGAAGGTGATAAAGCGCATCGAGTCTGGCAAAAAAGGTACGGACGTCGGGAGGGCTTCAGGGCCTAGATCGACGGGGTAACCATAAAACAGAATAAAGACAATATACTGGCAAGTTCAAGGTGTGTTACAGCTACAGGTGCAAGCAGATTATCAAAACATAGGACTGTGTTAAAGTTTGCCAGTATTAAAGTACAATACTGTATAGTTACCCCAAGTACCCCTTCTTGCCTATGTTATTTTGTGTGTTATTTAGTGGGTTTAAGGTCCGAAAATTTTGTGAAAAGAACACATCTCAGGTTATATAATGGGACTGCCTGGGCAACCGCGTTTCGATTTAGGACGTTTGGATCTGAGAAAAAAATTTCAGGAACACAACCCCGCCTTGAATAGAGGTTTTTACCTGAAGACATCTCTAGTCTTTGTTGAAGAGTTGGGTGAAGTTTTTTCATCTTGCCCTTCTTTATCAGACTAGCAATTTTCATTAATCTCGGCCTCTCTGTCAGAGATCTTTTCTAACGCAGCTTTGGTCTGCTTCAGTTCCTGGATTGTTTGACTCATCACGTTAGCTTGATTCCTGCTGGTAATGAGGTCTTCTTGAGCCAAGGATAATTTCTCCTCTCTGGTCTGTATAATAAACAGATTTTTTATTCTTTGCTACTTGAAGTCCTGTAGCTCAGTGGTTAGAGCACTCACCTTATAAGTGTGAGACCTGCTTTTTCGAATCCAGGCAGATCAAGGCAAGTTTCCTTACTCCTCACGCCTAATAATCCTAAAAAAAACACAATAATAAAATTTGTGATTTCAATCCACGACTGTTTGTGGGACGCTGCTGTGCGCAATTGGCTGCTGTGTTTCGCCCACAAATATACAGTCAGTTCACTTACGGTACATTCTGTGAAGTGCTTTGAGATGTTTAGAAGACGTGAAAAGTGCTATATCAAAATGCAAAGATTATTATTACTTTTCAGTCAATTACTATAGTTTCACCAACAAAATTCGTCCACAAATATATACAGTCAATTTACTTTACAGTATATTCTGTGAGGCACTTTGGGACATCTAGAGGACATGAAAAAGCGCTTATCAAATGCAAGGATTATTATCATTATTATTACATAATCTCTTTTTATTTTGCAGACGCCTCTCGGATCACAGGGTACAGACCCGGATTCTGCCACAACAGGACCTGGAGTTGATGTCAACAATGAAGTGGGTTCTGAGGTACAGCAACACAATACAACTACATACAAAACGTTTAATTGCATTTTTTTTTAACGGCTCATTAGCAATCTGCAAGCAAATTAGTTAGCTATCCCATAGCCCAAGGCCTTAAAACTAACACAATCGCTGCGGCTAGCTAGCAGGCTTTGGCATGCGCTCTTACCCAAACTCAACAGCCCCCGAAACCTTGCCACCGTTTAATCTTCTTTACAGTCCCGTTTTTTGGTTGTGCATTGTGACAGAATTTTACTTTGCTATTCATATTTTTTCTCTCTCTCTCTGTGTCACCATTATCATTCCTTTCTGTTTAACAGAAAAAAAAGTTACTGTGTGAGTCCCACAGTGATGGTCAGGTGATATTGAGATACACTTATTCATCACAATGCCAGGACCCCCTGAAATGCGGCAAAATGGATATTATTATATTAATGTTATTTTTACAGTTGCCCCGGCTGATTTATCACAGCAGGGAATTCCTTTGAGGATGATTTCTAGGGAACTGTGGCTTACGGGAGGGTGAATGAAGAGAGGCAATATAAACTAAATGGTACAGTTTTAAAAGGAAAGTTCAGAGGTTCACATACTTCAATATTTTAAGGTGATGCGATAAGTTGATAAAACTGTTGAAAAAGCAGTTATATACAATATTGCTTTATGAATGGAAGGTGCAGAGTACAAAAGCACAGAATAAACAGGCTTTTACTGTATATTCTTCTGAGTGTAAAATATTTACTGTGTTGTTGTTGGACCCATCGGCATCTCCTTATCCCTCCCTTCCCTGCCCCCACTGTCCTCAGCTCAAGTCTGAACAGTAACAGTCCAGCGCCTTGGGATGTCCTCCTGACATGAAAGGTGCTATACAAGGGTAACGTTGTTGTTGTTACTGTGGAACTGAGCAATATTAAGGCTTTTAAAGATAAGTTATAATGTCTGAAAGTTCACATCTTTTCAGGGTTTCATCTGTCCAACGTGTATGAGATCATTCCTAACTCCCACTGAACTCTGTGACCATCACCAGAATGAGCACTCAAAGGCAGATGATAGGATACAGGAGGATCTAGATCCAGAGACAACTGTTTGCGTGCGTTACTTTTTTTTGTGTTGTGTCTAGGTGGGTGACGGCCTGTGTAATGGTGGAGGGTATTTATTATTGTGATCTGGTATTTCTCTCCTCACATCTTTCTTGCGTTGTGGCTGCTTTGGCTGTAGCTCAGTGGGTTAGAGCACTCGTCTTACAAGCTTGAGACCTGTGTTCGAATCCAGGCAGATCAGGGCAAAACCTTGGGCAAGTTTCCTTACCCCCCACAACACACACACATACACACGCCTAATAATAATCCTTCCCCCCAAAACAACACAATAATAAAAATTGGTCATTTCAATCCATGACTATTTGTGGGGCGCAATTGATTGCCGCGTTTGCCCACAAATATACAGTCAATTCACTTTACAGCGCTTTGTGACGTCGATAAGATGTGAAAAGCGCTATATCAGATGCAAGAAATATTATTATTATCCTTATTATTAATGGTAACTTCAACATTGAAGTACTGCTCCAATGCACCCAGAGGAAAAAATAATTTGTCACGCTCACTTTTTCATTCAACAGTCTAAAACTGGAAGAGACATTGCAATTGTGTCTGCAGATTTCTAAGCAACTGTTAGATCAATGATTAGAACTGGGATTAATCCAGAATTTTGACCATTCTTCTGTTGGTATGAGCTGTTGATTCTCAAAGATAAAGATTGCACTGTTTTTAGTTGGAGCTACAATGGAACCTCTCTTCATCTGCAAAACTGGTGTATCTTGTTGAAGTGGGAGCTATTGGGAGGCAGATTTTTTTTTCTTCTATTTTTAGCAAAGAGTACTGTTCGTAAATGGAAAGCCTGTAATAGATAGTGTGTATGTGTGTGTGTGTATGTTTTCATCCGTGACCTTCTAACCCCTTACCAACTCTCCACTCAGCAGGCTCTGGCCTGCTCCACATCCCCCGCACCACCCATTGGCAGGGGAACCTTCAGCCGCTTTGCCCCCAACCTCTGGAACTCCATCCCGCAGTCTCTCCACCTCGCCCCCTCCTTGGAACCCTTCAAGTCCCGCCTCAGACTCCTCTTCGACGGTCCCATCGGTCACCCTAAATCCCCCCGTCCCTCGTCCCCAGCTTGGGTCTGAAACAATGACTGTCCAGCGCCTCAGGACGTCCTTCTGACGTGAAAGGCACTACACAAGTGTCATTTTGTTGTTGTTTTCTACCACTTTCTGTGTGCTCGCCCTTACATAACAACAACAACAACTTAGATTTATATAGCGTCCTCCGGCGTCTCAGATCGCTTCACAATAGCGGATCCTGGGACCGAGCCAGGGGCAGGGGTAGAAAGGTGACCAAAGGCGCGATCGAAGAGAAAGGTCTTCAGCTGGGACCTTAAGCTGAGAAAAGAGGGGGCGAGGTGAAGGTAGTGTGGGAGGAAATTCCAGAGCCTCGGGGCATAGTGGCTGAAGGCATAAATGCAGTTTGTTGGATTATCAATGGCATTGACGGCTTTGAGTTTGAAGTGTTAAATTTGTCGCACAAGTTACTGTTTTTCTTTTCTTTGGGGAGAGCTTTTGAGAAGGATATAAATAAACAGAATTGGCTGGAGCATGGCGCCATGTATTTTAAATACTGGAACAAGGGGCAATTGTCACTACAATTCATATTGTCACTACATGTGATTAAAGAAAAATGCACGATTCTGTAAAGCCTGAATATCATCCCGTGACTCTTGACCGTTTGCCGTGTGGGAGTCTGTTTAAGGGAGATTTATTTCGAGGACTGGGACGGAAGCTGAATTTACGACCTCGATTTAAATATGGCACCTGTTGATGCCTGCCATGCAAAGTAACATTTTAGTTTTGCTTTTTATTTTGTGCGCCGTACCTCTCTCTCTTTGTCACATGCCGAGCAAGAGAGTATTCAGTGCCTTCCTCGCAATGCGCTGTTCTGTGCAATAAGACTCGAGTTAATTAACTTGTCTAGCAGTCCACTGGCTTTACAGTTTACCTTCCTGTCCCTGGGCTGGGATCATGAAAGGATCATGGGGGTAGGAAAGTTGTCGAAGACACTGTTGATGATAATAAATAATAATAATCCTTGCATTTGATATAGCGCTTTTCACATCATGTCGACGTCTCAAAGCGCTTCACAGAATATATAGTCAAGTGAATTGACTGTATACATATTGTGGGCGAAACACGACAGCCCGTTGCCCACAGGTGTCCCCCCACAAACAGCCGTGGATTGAAATGACTAATTTATTATTTTTTGGAGGGATTATTTTTATCGCGTGTGTGTGTGTGTGTGTGTGTGGCGTAAGGAATACTGTCAATTCACTTAACAGTATATTCTGTGAAGCGCTTTGAAACACAATCTAGAAGATGTGAAAACCGCTGCATCAAATGCAAGGATTATTATTAGTAGTGTTTATGGAGGGACGAGTTGGGAAAGTTGACAAGTACGGGGTTGGCATAAGGTGAGCCTGGTGGTAATGAAGACATGTGTGAGGGGCTTGCAACGCTGTGCCTCGTGAGTAGGGTATATGTTCCGAAGCAATAAATATGATCTGTTGGTCTGAATGCAACTGAACTCTTGACAGGAAGACGGGATGTCATTCCGAAGCTGCAGTTTATTACCTCGTCCCAATTTGGTTCTTGTGACCTTACGGCCTGATTGTGTTTGGCACTTGATGATACCTGATCAACGGCAGCTTAAACTGCAGTCCGAGTGATTGTCAGAGCACCTTAAGTAAAGACAAGTTGCGTCCTTTTAGGGAATGAAGGGATTGAATCAATATCAAGAGATTAATTTGAGATGGAGCTGGTCTTGCTGTATAAAATCCTGGCTCTGTTACACTGCAGCACAGCGACTGGCCAACGCAGTTTCCTCACTAAAGATAGCACAAGCTTTGTGCTTGCAGTCACCTCCCCCCACCCCCCTCCACCTGGCTCAGTGTCAGACTCCACCACTGTTAAGCATTCCCGGACGCCACCTCGCGTGAAGGGCTCCATGTAGATACAAATGCAACTTCTTGTTGTTTCTGTAATCTTTGTGCTATAGGGTCCAAATGAAGCCTCGCAAAAAAAAATATTCTCTTTATCTTGACAATGAGCCGAAGATCCCAATCTTGCTTAGGGTCACTTTCTACTTTAAGGGTGTAAGGGTGTTTGCACTATTTTATTTTTGCTACGTGCAGAAGTACAGTTTTCTTTGTGTAATGCAAACTATTATTGCTTTCTGTCACAGGGTTTTATCTGCCCTTTGTGCATGAAATCCCAAGCTTCAGCAGAAGAGCTCTTCAAACACTATGAAGCCTGTCACGAGTCTGTCAATGAATCTGCCCACAGAGGAGAAGCTAACCAATCTCTTAGAAGGTAAGTTTAATTTAATAATAATAATGATCTTGGCGTTTGATATAGCACTTTTCACATCTTATCAATTACCGCGAGGTAAACAGACGAGTGGAGTAAGGAAACTTGCCCAAGGAAGAATACTGATAGACCATTTTTTTTGCTTATTCATTCAGAGATGACGTCACACTCCTTCGCCAAGAAGTACAAGATCTCCAAACGACGCTAAAGGTTCGAACTCCCTCCCTCACTCACTTTGCCTTGCCCCCTCTCTCCCTTCCTCACTCCCTTTGCCTCACCCTCTCTCTCCCTTCCTTACTCCCTTCGCCTCGCACCCTCTCTCCCTTCCTCACTCCATTTGCCTCGCCCCCCCCCCCCCTCCCTTCCTCACTCCCTTTGCCTCACCCTCTCTCTCCTCCTCCCTTCCTCACTCCCTTCGCCTCGCCCGCTCTCTTCCTACTTTCAGATCTCGGCTAAAGATCTTTCTTTTCGACCGCGCTTTCGGTCGCCTTCCCCCTCTCTCCCCCTGGCTCGGCCCTGGGATCCGTTATTGGGAAGCGCTCTGAGATGCCATCCGGCGTGGAGTGAGGGAGGGTGCTATATAAATCCCAAGTTGTTGTTGTCGATGAACTTGCAGAACTTGACAGTGTTGCTGGTTGCTAAGTGGATCCCAAACTATAGGATTGACATTTTTGGTCCATTCTATCAACAGGAGGAACGATGGTACTCGGAGGAGTTGAAGAAAGAACTGGATAAAGTACAAGGGCAGCTGAAGCAAGTAATTCCTTTCAGATACCTAAAGCACACCAAGGGTTTGAAATAATCAACCAATCGGATCTGAAGAAAGGGCACCTTTTATGCTTTATCGAACATGAAGCTATTTGGACTTGTTTTTTCTCCCTTCGTATTTGTACTGTCGGGAGGAATGTGGCAATGTGAAAGGCGCTACACAAAAAAATTGCGTGGAGCTCCTCTGGCTCAGTGGTTAGAACAATCGCCTTACAAGTGTAAGACCTGCATTCGAATCCAGGCAGATCAGGGTGAAACATTGGGCAAGCTTCCTTACTCCACACGCCTAATGAAGCGCTCTGAGATGCTGTTGGCATGGAGAGTGCTATATAAATCCAAGTTGTTGTTATTGTAATAATCCTCCAAAAAAACCCACCATAATAAAATTTATTATTTCAATCCACGACTGTTTGTGAAACGCTGCTATGCACAATTGACTGCCATGTTTCGCCCACAAAATATACAGTCAATTCACCTTATACAGTGAAGTACACTCTGAAGCGCTTTGATACACAGTCTAGAAGATGGGAAAAGTGCTATATCAAAATGCACAGATGTAAATATAATACTAGTATGGCCACTTGCTTTCAGAGTTAAAAGCTCAGTGAGTTGCTGAGGAAATGAGGTCCTTGATTTTGCTGCTGATTAGCAGCATCTGGAGGAAGTCTGTCTGTGTTTAGTGTGGTTTCCCTGACATTGTGCCATTGGATTGGGTGTGATGGGATTGGGTGGACTCAGTTACAGGAGTTATTTAACAAATGTGGTGTGCGAGTTACATGCATAGTCAAATTCCTTGTGATATTTACTGCCTGGAGGATTTGGATGAATTCCTTAAAATTGCAGTTATATATTTTGAGAGTTTGTGTCAGGTCAGTGGCAATTAATAACAAATTTATAATAATAATAATCCTTGCATTTTGATATGGCGCTTTTCACATCGACATCTCACAGCGCTTCACAGAATATACTGAAAAGTGAATTGACCGTACATTTCTGGGCGAAACGAAGCAGCCAATTGCGCACAGCAGCATTCCTACAAACAGTCGTGGATTGAAATGAATTTTTATTATCGTGTTTTTTTTCGAGGGATTATTATTAGGCGTGTGTGTGGAGTAAGGAAACTTGCCCAAGGATTTTCCCTGACCTGCCTGGATTCGAATGCAGTCTCGCGCTTGTAAGGCGAGTGCTCTAACCACTGAACTATAAGAGCCACTGAACTAGGAGTTCCAGAATGTGTAACAATTGGTGTGAATTGCATTTCAGAACTTGGTTTCCAGAACTGTAAACTCTTTTGCGTCTGACGTGCGTTTCACCTGAAGCCGCCTGCTATGTTGAGGTGCTTATGTTATAAATCCTGGGTTTCAATCATTTGTTGCAGGGTTCCCAGTCTGACGACTTGACATCTGCTGTCTCTTCAGGTAACGGAACAATTCAAGCTATTTCATGCAGCTAATATGAATCACTTGTTGTCAAGCTACCCGCATGTGTCTTCAGCCACTACACCCGAGGCTCTGGAAGTCCCTGCCTCACTCCCTTCGCTTCGCCCCCATACTTTCCTACTTTCAGGTCTCGCCTAAAGACCTTTCTTTTCGACTGCACTTTCAGTCACCTTCTTCCCCCTCACCCCCCCCCCCACCCTCCCCATGGCTGGCCCCGGGATCTGTTATTGGGAAGCGCTCTGAGACGCCATTCGCCATGGAGTGAGGGAAGGCGCTATATAAATCCAAGTTGTTGTTGTTTACTTGTTACCTGTTTATGATGCAGTAAAATTCTGCTAAAATATAGTAAATTTGTTAAAGAATAAATGACTGAGACTTTCCCTTCTCTGTAGAGATCGCTGCAGTAAAGCAGCAGTTGGAAGAAGCTGAGACAGAGAACATGAAACTAAAACAGATGAAGGACTTAGTGGAGCAGAAAGCAGGCATGTTGGCCACAGAATTAGTTGGTAAGTACTGGAAGACAAGCACAGTAATAATAATCCTTGGATTTGAAACCACACCTAGAATATTTTGTGCTGTTCTGGTCACCTTCTTTAAGAAAGGACATACTCGCCTTAGTACAGTGTAGGTTGGTTTCTGGGTTGAGGGGGTTGAGCTGTATTCTGTGAAGCGCTTTGAGATGTTGATAAGATGTGAAAAGCCGCTATATCAAATGCAAGGATTATTATTATTATATGTTTCAAAATGTATTTTCTCAAAAACAACGCACTCTTAGTTAGGAGGTTGTATTATTTACTGTTGACTAGATGTTAAGGTGAAGTTCGATGATGAACGAAGCCACAGAGATGTGGCAGAGGAGAAGCTGAAGAGTGTATCAGAGGAGCTGGCCAGGGAGCGATCATCAGCCCAGGAACTCCACACTGAACTGGTAACCAATCATTTCACTATGAATCCACATACTTTCCCTGCCCATTGACAACAACAAACTTACATTTATAGAGCGCCTTTCACGTTGGGAGGATGTCCCAAGGCACTGAACAGTAAGGTCAGGACCCGAGCAAGGGAGAGGGGCTGGGTAGGGGAGAGGGGAGGGAGAGAGTTGGGAGGGAGAGAGTTCGGAGGGGAGGGAGAAAGTTAGGAGGGAAGGTAGAGAGTTAGGAGGGGAGGGAGAGAATTCGGAGGGGAGAGAGAGAGAGAGGGTTAGGAGGGGAGGGAAAGGGTTAGGAGGGGAAGGAGAGAGTTAGGAGGGGAGGGAGAGAGTTGGGAGGGCAGCAGAAGACATGGTCGAAGAGGAGGGTCTGGAGACCGGCCTTGAAGATGGCGAGGGCAGGAGCGAGGCGAAGGGACTGTCAGATGGAGTTCCAGAGTGTGGGGGCAGAGGGTATTTGTGTAGCACCTCTCGTGGTGGGACTGTCCCTAAAGTGCTGGTTTGTGTTGAAGCTGCAACGGCCCGGAGTGGAAGATGTCACTGTCCTCAAAAAGGAGCTGGTGCAGGTTCAAACTCTGATGGACCAGATGACACTCGAGCAGGAGAAGGAGTCCAACAAACTGAAGGAGGAAAACGAACAGCTCAAGGCAGAGTTTATCATAACCGAGGTAAATGTAAGCTCAGTGGTTAGCGCACTCGCCTTACAAGCAAGCATGAGACCTGTGTTTCGAATCCAGGCAGGTCAGGTCAGGGTGAAACCTTCCTTATTCCACACACACGGGCCTAATAATAATAATCTGTCCCCCCAAAAATCCAATAATCATAAAAATTGGTCATTTTCAAGCCACGACTGTTTGTGAAGATGCTGTTGTGCGGAATTGGCTGCCGCGTTTCATCCACAAATATACAGTCAATTCATTTTAAAGTATATTCTGCAAAGCGCAGATCCTGGTCCTCACATTTAAAGCCCACCACAACCTTGCTCTACCCTACATCTGTGACCTTCAACCACCTACCGACCTTCTAACCCATTACCAACCTTACCAACCTGTCCGCTCCCTCCGCTGAGCAGGTTCTGGCCAACCCACCCGCCCCACCATTGGCAGGCGAGCCTTTAGCCAGTCTGCCCCCAACTCTGGAACTCCATCCCGCAGACCCTCGCCCCCTGCCTGGCCTCCTTTAAGTCCCGCCACAAGACTCTCCTCTTTGACATTCCCATCGGCAACTCCTAATCCCCCCCTTCCATCGCTCTCCCTGTCCCGAGCTCGGGTCTGAAACAATGTCCAGGCCTTGGGGGACATCCTCCTGGCGTGACACGTATAATTTTGTTATTGTTGTAATGTCATTCCGCCATTCCATTACTGAAGTCTCTCACCATACGTGTTTGATTTAACATTCTTAGCAATCGCTTTGCCAACTTTCATGATTCACATTTGAATGTTGGAATGGCTCTTCATGGAAAATGTGAGGGTTAAATTCTGACCGCAAATTGAAGCCGGATTTAATTGAATCTCTCGTCATTTTTCATGCTGTTGTCGCTCATTTTGCTGTCACTGTTTTTTTCTAATTGCTTTCCTGTGGAGAAACTTAAACCTGAGGTAAAATGTTATCACTCTTTTCTCTCTTCACCCCCCCCACCCACAAAAAAAAACTGGGGAAGGTTTTTTTTAAACTGTTTTGTCAGTTATTTCACTTAAACTTTGTCAGTTATGTCACTTAAATTCACTGCTTAAGTTTTGATATCATATTTAGTTCTGTAGCTCAGTGGTTAGAGCACTCGCCTTACAAGCATGAGACCTGTGTTCGAATCCAGGCAGGTCAGGGCGAAACCTTGGGCAAGTTTCCTTACTCCACGCGCCTAATAATAATCCCTCCAAAAATATACACAATACTAAAATTGGTCATTTCAATCCACGACTGTTTGTGTGACACTGCTGTTTGCAATTGGCTGCCGCGTTTCGCCCACAAATATACAGTCAATTCACTTTACAGTATATTCTGTGAAGCACTAGGCCTCTCAAAGCTCTCAAATATACTGTAAGGTGAATTGACTGTATACTGTGGGCGAAATGTGACAGCCAATTGCGCACAGCAGTGTCCCCACAAACAGTATATACAAAAAAGTGCAGCTTTTAGTTGTAAACATGATGGAATTCATAATTGAGCAGTAATTTATGCTTACAATGATCCTACAATAACACAAGCACCACTTACATCAGTAACTTCATAAATTAAATTGCTCCTTTACCTCCCACTGTTCCTTGCAGCTGTTGTGATTTCCTCTTGACGTGTTTGTCGGCCAATATCAACGTTACTCATATGGAAAGTCTGACATCACATCATAAAACACTAATATATTAAATCTGCCGAAACGTTTTGTTGTTCTTTGTGTCTGAGATAGTTCACGAGTGACAAATGTTTGGACATATCTACTGAGTTCTGCACAATTATTTGTAATACTTTTTTTCTGTTCTTTACACCCATAAAATATTGCCCTCTACGCAATGTAGCTTCCCAGAGCGCTTAAATAGTCAATTTGCTTTACAGTATATTCTGCAAAGCACTTTCAGACATCTCGAAGACGTGATAATGCGCTATATCATTTCAGTCCACAGCTATTTATGAGGACGCCACTGTGCGCAATTGGCTGCTGTGTTTCGCCCACAAGTATGCAGTCAATTAACTTTACAGTATATTCTATGAAACACTTTGAGACACAGTCTAGAAGATGTGAAAAGCGCTATATTAAATGCAGGGATTGTTATTATTATATCAAATGCAAAGATTATTATTGTGACTTGTTTTTATGGGGAATTAGGCTGTGCATAGTTGAAAAATAATTTTAAACTATTTTAAATCGCAATAACTTACATATATATATGTGTGTGTGTAAATATATATATAAAACATACAGCACCATTCATGTAGAATAACGTGTTGTTATTAAGTGTGGTGAGTTATTTTTGGTTTGTATTGGCGACTTTCAGGCCACTATCGCTCAGCTGAAGGCAGAGCTTGCTAAGGCTCCTGAACAAGCCTTGATCCATTTGGAGGAAACGCAGAAAATGCGGAGTGCGTGTGAAGAATTACAGCAGCAAATTCAAGTAGGTCAGATCAGAGTCTCTGGCTCGTGTCTCGTCAAATGCTGCATTCAGGTCATTCACCTGCAGTCACCGGTACAACAACAACAACATTACATTTCTATAGTCGCCTTTCAGGTCGGGAGGACATCCCAAGGTACATGCAAATTTGACAGCTTGTTGTTTAGGGCTGAGCATCAGGAGGACATCACAAGGCACACGCTCTAACCATTGAGCTACAGGACACATGAAGACGTTTCTCTCAAATTCTCTTTTCGATGCCCTCGTTGCTATCTTATTCCTGGTTCTGAACTCTCCAATTTCTTCTTCATCCAAACCAATCTTGTGAAAAAGCTTTGAAGAACTGTGTAGCTCAATGGTTAGAGGACTTGTTTTACAAGCGTGAGACCTGTGTTTGAATCCAGACAGATCAGGGCGAAACCTTGGGCAAGTTTCCTTATTTCACACACATGCCTAATAATAATTTATCCAAAAACACAATAATAACAATTGGTCATTTCAGTCCACGACTGTTTGCAGGGGACGCTGCTGTGCGCAATTGGCTGCTGTGTTTCGCCTGCAAATATACAGTCAATTCATTTTACAATATATTCTGTGAAGCGCTTTGAGACGTCTAGAAGACGTGAAAAGCGCTAGATCAAATGCAAGGATTATTATTTCATTAAAACCATTGTAATTTTGCAGATTACCCAGTTTTTATTTTATGAACCTGAGTGACTTTGTGATACTAAATGCTTGTAAAATATTATTATTTGGCGCTCTTGACACTCACGATTGTGCAGCTGTCACTGTGCTTGATGCCATTGCATTTTTATGTTTCTTAAAAAGCATTCCTCTTCATTCACGCTGCTGGGCGCCATTGGCTGCTGCGTTTCGCCCACAAATATACAGTCAATTCGCTTTAAATTGGTCATTTCAATCCACGACTTTACAGTATATTTTGTGACACAGTCTAGAAGACACGAAAAGCGCCATATCAAATGCAAGGATTATTATTATTTACCGTATACTCTGCGAAGCGCTTTGAGACACTATCTAGAAGACGTGAAAAGCGCTGTATCAAAGGCAAGGATTATTATGATTATTATTACTATTATTATTCATTTCAGAGCCTGTCGGCGACATTGTCGAAGAGAGAGGATGAGTGCCAACAATTGCAAGGCCGCCTGACTGAGGAATCGTTAAATAAAAAGAGCATCCAGAACAGCCTGCAGGAGAGGGAGCTGGACTGTCAGCAGGTCCAGACCAGGCTCTCAGCCGCCGAATCCTCTCTGCAGAGAGCACAGAGCGAGCTGAGCGAGTCCAGGGACACGGGCCACAAATTGAAGGTGGAACTGTCGGAGGTGGAGGCCAGGTACCAGCAGCTGCGCGCGGAGTACAAGCAGACGCAGCAACAGCGAGAGGAGAAGGAACAACAGGCTCTTCAGCTGCAAAGTGAAGCCAATCAGGTTAGATAATACTCTTGATAATAATAATACCGTAAAGTGAATTGACTGTATATTTATGGGCGAAACGCAGCAGCCAATTGCGCACAGCAGCGTTTCCAAAAACCTTGGGCAAGTTTCCTTACTCCACACACACGCTTAATAATAATCCGTCCCCAAAAAACAACATAATAAATTGGTCATTTTAATCCCCGAATGTTAGTGGGACGATGCTGTGCCCAATTGGCTGTCGGGTTTTGCCCACAAATATACAGTCAATTCACTTTGCAGGATATTCTGAGCTTTGAGACACAGTCTAGAAGTCGTGAAAAAGCGCTATATCAAATATATCAAATGGCGCTATATAAGGATTATCATTATATTATTACTTTGCAGCTAAGTTGTTGGCTATTCCTTGCAGTTTTAAAAAAACTGATATGCACGGTTACTGATGAATTTTTTGCCCTATAAAAGCCATATAGCACCAAACTCTGAATTAATTGTTAAAACGCGGTAAACGGGATGAAACAACGATAATGTTTATGTTGTAGCTCGCTGAACTACAACAACAATAACAACAAAATTACACTTGTATAGCGCCTTTCACGTCAGGAGGACGTCCCAAGGTGCTGGACAGTTACTGTTTCAACCCGAGTTTAGGACAGGGGTGGGGAGGGAACGGGGGAATTAGGAGTTGCTGACGGGACCATCGCAGAGGAGAGTCTTTGAGGTGGGACTTGGAGGGGGCCAGAGGTTGGGGGCAGAGTGGCTGAAGGCTCACCCTTTAGCCAATGGTGAAGCGGGTGGGTTGGGGGACGTAGAGCAGCCCAGAGCCTGCTGAGTGGAGGGAGGGGGCAGGCATGTTGGTAAGGGGATAGGAGGTCATGGATGTACCTTTAGCGAAAATAACCCAGCTGATTATGTTGCTTGATCCGCAGCTGCACGCCAAGCTCCTAGAGACCGAGAGGCAGCTTGGGGAGGTTCAGGGCAGATTGAAAGAGCAGAGGCAGCTCTCTGGAGAGAAGCTGAAGGACAAGGAGCAACTGGTCGCTGATTTGCAACTCAAACTGTCACGCACAGAGGAGCAGGTAAGCCTTTAGCAAAAAGCCTTATGACTCGTAGCTCAATCCAGTTATAACTCATTCGCCTTGTGGAGGAGTCCCCCTGTAGCTCAGCAGTTGGAGCACTTGACTTTACAAGCATGAGACCTGTGTTTCGAATCCAGGCAGGTCAGGGAGAAACCTTGGGCAAGTTTCCTTATTCCACACACACACATATACACCTAATAATCCTTTCCCCACCCCCTATTTTTTTTTAAAAAAATTGGTCATTTCAATCCACGACTGTTTGTGGGGACGCTGCTGTGCGCAATTGGCTGCCATGTTTTGCCCACAAATATGTACAGTCAGTTCACTTTACAGTATATTCTGTGAAGCTCTTGGAGACAATCTAGAAGACGTGAAAAGCGCGATATCAAATGCAAGGATTATTATTGTTGAATGGGCAGGAAAGTTGCTTTTAGCCAGAATTGAGCACAACAGGAATAAAACGATATAAATAACTACAGTAAAAACACGTTTATCCGGCACCTGATCAACCATAACTTACGTACAACTGGCATGGCAAACAAAAGGTCCGCATTCGATTAACCGGAATTTATCCGGAAAAATGCATTAATTAAAACATTTTTTTTTGCGTTTTCGGCCAAATATCTGGCACACGCTTTACCCGGCATTGGCAAGGTCCCGAGGGTGCCTGATAAACGGGCTTTTACTGTATATAAATAACCCACGCAAGGTTCCCGTGCAGCCAGTACAACTTTGTGGTCACTTTGTACCAAGCAATAAGTAGGAACCCAGTTATTAATCGATTAGTGGATCGAATTTCCGGGGTTTAATGATCCCTTCCAAATAATTAAATGCATAATAATTTGGTCACTCAATCCACAACTGTTTGTGCGGAGACCCTGCTGTGCGCAATCGGCTGCCGAGTTTCGCCCACGAAAATATACAGTCGATTCATTTTACAGTACGTTAGAGGTATAAGATATATATTAAATGCCAAGGATTATTATTATTATTATCATGTGCATATCGGGTTATCATTTCAGATGAAGGAAAATGTGGCTGCCGCGACTGAAGTCCAGCATCAGTTGGAGAAACTGAGGCAGCAACATCAGGAGCTGCAGACTGCTCAACAGACATCGACCTCTCAACTGCGAGAGGCACAGGTGAGAGAGCAGTCGTGTATTTGCTGCCGTGCTATAAGTGAGCGGCGTTCAGGAAACCCCCAAACAATTCAAGCAACCCAAAATAGTTATTTGCTCTGTGGGATGGAAGGACATGAGGGGGGGATAAGGTGAAACATTAGAGGAAATGCAACAATACCCTCATTGCTATCTTCAAGTATCCCCACTCCCCGGTCTCGAGTATCCTCCCTCCCTCGCCGGCCTCGTGTATTTCCCCCCCTCCCCGGCCTCTCCGACTCTGCATGGATGGTAGCCAATAGTTTAATCTTCCATCCAACAGAATCGACACCTCACTAACGCGACCTACCCGCCAACGCGACCACCTGGTCGTGGTCCCGTGGGTGGTCGCGTTACCGAGATTCTATTGTATATATTTTGTGGTGTCTTTCAGACACGCGCTCAATGAATACCTTCTGTGGTGAGTGACACACGGGCACTGGTGTGCTGCTGCCAGCTACAGCTCTTCAAGTGTGATCGCTTTCAAGGCCATTCACGGCCTTGCCCCCTTCCTATCTCTATCTCTCTGATCTGCTGTCCTTCTAATGTGCTCTATAAATGTAATTTTGTTGTTGTTGCTATATTAGTGATCATTTCTGGAGTCTTGTCGTGTAGTGGTTAGAGCACTCGCTTCTCAAGCAGGAATTACTCAGGTTTGATTCCCGGGCAGAGTGAAACCTTGGGCAAGTTTCCTAACTCCACAAGCCCATGTTTGGAACATAAGGAACAGGAGGAGTCCATTCAGCCTGTTGAGTCTGTTCCGCCATTTAATTAGATCTTGGCTGATTTGTGCCTCTAATAATCCTTTCAATTCCAATTTTCTGCTTTCTCCCCGTATCCCTTAATCCCCTGACCCTGAGCTACCAAACATCTACCAACCTCATTCTTGAAGGTGTGGATGGATCCAACCTCCACGAACTTTTAGGGGAGGGAATTTCAGATTTCTACCAACCCTTTGAGTGAAAAAATGCCTCGAGTTTAGGGTTTTCCGGGGGTAAAAATTCCTTTAAAAAAAAATAATAATTTGGTCACTCAATCCATGACTGTTTGTGGGGACGCTGCTGTACGCAATTGGCTGCCACGTTTCGCCTGCAAATATATACAGTCAATTAACTTTACAATGTATTCCGTGAAGCGCTTTGAGACGTCTAGAACAGTGATTCTCAACCTTTTTCAGTAATGTACCGCTGGTTAATTTTCAATATTATCGTGTACCCCCACCCAACCACATAACACACCAACCCGCCCCTCATTCCACTTGCATTTTATGACCAAGTTTTTCTTATATAACAAAATAACTAGCACGTACAAAACGAGGGGAATAGCAATTAACTATACAGTTTGGAAGGCTATAAAACACTAAATAGGAGAGCTAAATAACCTGTAGCCCCTAGAAGTAATTTTGTACTTCCTGGGGTACATGTACCCCTGGTTGAGAACCGCTGGTCTGGAAGACGTGATAATGTGCTATATAAATTGCAAGTCTTATTAATGTGAAGGATGCTCTATGAAATGAAATGATTCCTTTTTAAGTAAAGAAAAACCAATCTTGTGTATATGGGAATTCTGTTATAACGTACGTGATTTAAATGGAAAGTTTCCCGAGCGCTGGAGGAGAAATGTATCAGTAATTCCACCCGGATCACGAAACACTGTGTACAATACATTACTGTGTACAATACATTAATACACAGCCAGTGGGTAATCATTAGCAAGTCAATTCTAATCCGTGGGTTTTTTTATGGGGTCATTAATTGCATCTACAAAGTTAGTGAATAACTGTGAATGTCACTTTCACCTTTCTATGTTAAGGTACGGCCTTGAAATATATCCTGTCTGTCCTCATTTTTCATTAAATCCCGTTTTCAACAAAAGTTTTACTTGCCAGTAAGGTGGTTGGCCGTGGTGTTTTACTATTATCCTCTTGTCTGTCATTGGAGCCACTGTAGCTCTGCGGTTAGTGCACATGCCTTACAAGCGTGAGACCTATGTTTCAAATCCAGGCAGTTCAGGGCAAATCCTTGGGCAAGTTTCCTAATAATAATCCACCCCCCAAAAATCTATAATAATTTGGTCTATCCATGTCTGTTTGTGGGAACGCTGCTGTGCGCAATTGGCTGCAGCGTTTCGCTCACAAATATATACACTTTACAGTATATTCTGTGAAGCGCTTTGAGACGTCTAGAAGACGTGAAAAGCACTATATCGAATGCAAGGATTATCATTATTATTATTGGTTTAACAAAAGAGTCACTACACTTTACAGTATATTCTGTGAAGCACTTTGAAACACACTCTGGAAGACGTGAAAAAGTGCTAGATTAAAAATGCCAAGAATTATTATTATATCTGTTGTGTGCGCTCACGCTGCTGTGTCACCGACCGCTGTTGGGTTTCAGAATGACTTGGAGCAAGTGCTGCGGCAGATTGGAGACAAGGACCAGAAGATCCAGAACCTGGAGGCTCTGCTCCTAAAGAGTAAGGACAGTATAATCCAGCTGGAGACAGAGAGAGAGGAGCTCTTTGCTAAAATCCAGGCCGGCGAGGGAGAGACCGCAGTGCTTTCCCAGCTACAGGAGAAAAACCACGGGCTGCACGATCAGGTAAGCCAAGCTACTGCTTCTCTCTCTCGCTCTCTCTCTCACCACCTTCTGAGCCTTCTCTCTCCCCACTTCTGGACCCTCCCACCCACCTTCCTCTGCCACATCCTGTAGGAGTCCCCTGTAGCTCAGTGGTTAGAGCATTCGCCTCACAAGCGTGAGACCTGTGTTTCGAATCCAGGCAGATCAGGGTGAAATCTTGGGCAAGTCGGGTATACACACGCCTGACAATAATCTCTCCTCCCCCCCCACCCAAGCCCCCTCCCCCCCCACCCCCCCAGCACTGGGTGATGGGTGTTGTCCCACAGCAGCACATCCCACCTGCCACATCCTCTACTTTCTCTGCAAGATCTCCATGCTTTCAGCCACTAGGCCCTAAAACACTCTTCCTCTGTCTGCCTGTAAGATCAGGCCTGAAGAACCTCCTCTTCGACCGTGCCTGCGGCCACCTCTCCCCTCCCCTAACCTCGGTTTACACCAACAACAACAAGAAAAATTAGATTTATAGAGCGTTTTTCATGTCGGGAGGACGTCCCAAGACACTGAACATTTAGAATGGAACCTGAGCAAGGGTGAGGGGGAGGGCAGGGGGAAGTGGCAGGAGAGAGTTAGGAGGGGAAGGAGAGAATTAGGAGGGGAGGAAGAGAGTTGGGAAGGGAAGGAGAGAGTTGGGAGAGAGAGGGCTGGGAGGGGAGGGAGAGAGTTGGGAGGGGAGGGAGAGAGTTGGGAGGGAGAAAATTAGGAGAGGAGGGAGAATTGGGAGGGCGGCAGAAGGCACGATCGAAGAGGAGGGTATTGATGAGGGAGGGAGTGAGGTGGAAGGGACTGTGGGATGGATTTCCAGAGTGTGGGTGCAGAGAGGCTGAAAGCCCATCCGCTGACAGTAGGATGGCTCAGGCAGTGGGGGGGACATGGAGCAGACCGTAGCCGCTAAACGGGGAGGGGGCGGATTGAGCTCTGCCACTGTCGAGCGCTGTGTGAGAGGGGAGCGCTGCGTAAGGTAAAGTAGTGGATTGGAAAGTATTACGATGTGGGTTGTAATCATTTGATTGACGATGAACGGTAGGTTGCCCAGTTGACAGAGAAGTTGAAGAACCAGAGTGAGAGCCATAACCAAGCACAAGAGAACCTTCACGAACAAGTACAGGAGCAGAAAGCTCTCCTACGAGCCTCGCAAGACAACTGCCGTTCCCTCGAGTCTACCATCAGCGATCTCAATATTCAGCTGAGCGAAACCAAGGACAAAATGGTGCAACTTGATACCCAGGTACTGTACATCAATAATTAATCATAATAAATAATAATAATAATCCTTACATTTAATGTAGTGCTTTTCCACGTCTTCTCGACTGTGTCTCGAATAGGGTCCATCGATGTAGAAATTTTCCGATATCGATATATCGGTTTGCCCATATACCGATATATCGATATCACGGGTTTTCTTTGTCCTGTGCATGCGCGCGCATTCCGGTGTGCACGTGCATTTGGATATCGACAAGGTAAGTTGAAAAAGTCCGCATTATACCGATATATATCGATATATCGCCGGACACGATAAACCGATATTTGCGATATATTAAAAAAAAATTACATATCGAATATATCGATATATTTTAAATTCCAATATCGGCATATAGATATGAAAATTATATCGGATATAACCGATATATCGCTGGACCCTAGTCTCGAAGCGCTTCACAGAATATACTGTAAAGTGAATTGACTGTATATATTTTGTGGGCAAAACACGGCAGCCAATTGCGCACAAACAGTCATGGATTGAGTGACCAAAGAAGGGAACCTGATTGTTAGTCGCTTGGTGGGGTAATAATCCAGGGGTAATAATCCCTGCAAATAATAATAATATGGTCACTTAATCCATGACTTTTGTAGGACACTGCTGTGCGCTTTTAGCTGTCGCTTTTCGCCCACAAATATATCCAGTCAATTCACTTTACGGCATACTCTGTCTAGAGCTTTGAGACGTCTAGTAAGGCACAACATCAAATGTAAGGATTATTAATATTATTAATCTGGTAAACTGCTTCAAGTTTGTTTCAAGTGACTATGATTTGAAATGAAGGTTGTCATTGATGTTCAGTGCGTACTGTATCTCTTTGCCTGGTAACGGGGCAAAATGTCACTAATACTTGCAGGTGTTAGCTCACTGATTCCAATTGATTATAACATTGTTTTTCTGCTCACTCATATTTCAGGTGAAAGCCAAAACTGAGCTGCATTTGTCTGCGGAAGCTGCCAAAAGTGCTCAAAGAGCCGACTTAGAAAATCATTTGGAAACTGCCAAACACGCACTGCAGGATAAAGAACAGGTACGATAGACTAACGTGGCCAATAGTTAGTGTGAACCAGGTCAAACTTTTTTCTCTCTAATATATTTGTGTGTTATGTCATAATAATAATTCTGTTTCTCTTGCATAGAATAAGTATACACAAATTAAATAATAATAGTAATAATAATCCTTGCATTTGATAAAGCGCTTTTCGCATCTTCTAGACTGTATCTCAAAGCACTTCACAGACTATAAAGCGAATTGACTGTATATTTTGTGGGCGAAATGCAGTAGCCAATTGTGCACAGCAGCGTCCCCAAAAACAGCTGTGGATTGAAATGACCAATTTTAATAGTATTTTTTGATGGATTATTATAAGGCGTGTGGAGTAAGGAAACTTGATGAATGTGTGTAGTGTAATCACTGCTGCTCAACAACAACAACAACAATTTCGATTTATATAGCGCCCTCCATGCCGGACGGCGTCTCAGAGCGCTGAACAGTTCTAAGACTCATTGTCTTTAAATAATAATAATAATCCTTGCATTTGATGTAGCGCTTTTCACGTCTTCTAGACTATCTCAAAGCGCTTCACAGACTTTACTGTTAAGTGAATTGACTGTATATTTCTGTGTGAAATGTGGCAACCAATTGCACACTGCAGTGTCCCCACAAACAGTCGTGGATTGAAATGACCAATTTAAAGTGAATTGACTGTATATTTGTGGCAGGAACTGAGCAAAACACATGCTCAGCTTGATGAGGCTGCCTCAAAGCTGAACGAGAAAGCAGAGCATTGCATCCAACTGGAAACTAATCTGAAGGATTATAAAGAGAAACATCTGATTTCTGAACAGAAGATTGACCAATTTGAAACCCAGATTAAGGTTGGTTTTAGTGGACAAGAATGTTTCCTTCCTGCTGGGGAAAAAATTACTCTGTAATAATGGAAATGTTTGGCTTCAGTTATATCCGTTTTCCAACTAGAGATCACTTTTGTACAATAGAGTGAGTGGGGTGTGGGTGATTGGGTGGGATGTCGGTGATTGGGTGTGGGTGGTTGGGTGGATGTGGTGGGGGTGGTGGTGGGTGTGGGTCGGTGTGTGGTGAGTGTATGTATGGGTGAGGTTTGGGTGGGGTGGGGTTGTGGGTGTGTGGATGAGGTTTTGGGTGGATGTGTGCCTGGGTGGGAATGTGTGTGGGTGTATGTGGGTGCGTGGGTGGTTGTGTGTGTGGGTGTGTTTAAAGGATTCTAGGTTGTCACAGAATATTGAAACAACATTTTCTGTGCTGTTATTTGGGCTCTGTTCTATTCAACTCTTGGAAAAGCTGTTCAGAGGCAGAAACTTGGTGATGAATTCTGTCATATTTCTGTGCGGTTTATAACCATCGATAATATTGGAGCAAGAATTGAAGGAGGCCAGGGAGGGGGCGAGGCGGAGTGACTGCGGGATGGAATTCCAGAGGTTGGGGACAGAGTGGCTAAAGGATTGCCCACCAATGGTGGGGCGGGTGGGTTGGGGGACATGGAACAGGCCAGAGCCTGCTAAGCGGAGGGGGCGGGCAGGTTGTTAAGGGGATAGGAGGTCGCAGAGGTAGGGTGGGGGCGAGGTTGTGAAGGGCTTTAAATGCGAGAACCAGGATCTTAATTGGATCCTCTGGATGATGGGGAGCCAATGGTATTGGGCGAGGATGGGGGAGATGGGGTCACAGAGTTTGGAGTGGAGATCCTCTGCAATAATAATAACAATAACAAACTTATGTTGTTAGAAACTGGAATCAGATATTACGGAGTTAAAGGGAAGCAAGGAATTGGCTGTAAAAGACCTCCAGCAGCTGAGAAAGCATCACGGTGATCTGGAGGCCCAAACTACTGAACTGCACAAACAGCTCGGAGCTGAGAATGAAATGTAAGGAAGGGAAATGTCTGCATTAGTCAATGTAATTAATTCGTAGGCAAAGTTTGCGTGTATTCACTGCCATTTCAACAATCCCCCACAAATAAAATTGCTCATTCATGTTCCGTGGCTGTGTGTGGGACACCCCTGTGTGTGACTGGCTGCCGGTTTACCCACAAATGAACTATCACTCCGTTTCACGGTAAATCCTGTGATGCACTTTGGGGCGTCCTTCCGATGTGATAAACCGCTGTGGAATCCTGTAGCTCAGTGGTTAGAGCACTTGCCTTACAAGCGTGAGACCTGTGTTCGAATCCAGGCAGTCAGGGCGAAACCTTGGGCAAGTTTCCTTACTCCACACACACGCCTAATAATAATCTGTCCCAAAAAAAACACAATAATAAAAATGAGTCATTTTCAAACCATGACCGTTTGTGGGGACGCTGCTGTGCTCAACTGGCTGCCGCGTTTCGCCCACAAACATACAGTCAATTCACTTTACAGTATATTCTGTGAAGCGCTTTGAGACATTGATAAAATGTGAAAAGCGCTGTATCAAACTGCAAGGATTATTAGTATTATTCAACACAAGGACGAGGATTATTATTATTTGCTGCTTTTTGTTCCCCCCACTTTACCTGTGTTCGAAATATCTGTCATCTTTAATAAAAATTGATATGTATTTTATGGATATTTTGAAACCTGTTGCAGTGTGCGCAGCACAAAGCAGGAGCTACAGAAGAAGTCTGAAGCACTGGATGAAATGAGGAAGCAGGTTAAAGAGTACGAGACGCAAAACGCCGCCCTCAAACAGAAGCTCGAGACGCACCAGGAGGAAGCCAAGAGACTGCAGGCTTCATCAGTGGAACTTCAGGCATTGAAATCCGAAAGAGAGATCTCATCAAAGAGATTCGAGGACACGAAGGGTCAGTTGGCCAAACTCACCGCCTCCCTGAAGGAAACACAAGCTCAGCTGGTAAAAGATCGGCAACTGGGGGAAGCCGCTCTGGGTGAAAAGGTTGGTTAAATGTTAGTTACCATCCTAACTTTTCAGCAACGCGAAGGGGGTCAAAGCGCTGACTGGATTAGTGAATAATAATAACACTTGAATTTGATATAGCCCTTTTCACGTCTTCTAGACAGCAACAACAAAATTACACTTGTATTGCGCCTTTCACGTCAGGAGGGTGTCACAAGGCGCTGGACGTCTCAAAGTGCTTCACAGAATATACTGTAAAATGAATTGACTATATTTGTTGGCGAAACGTGACAGCCAATTGTGCTAAGCAGCGTCCCCACAAACAGTCATGGATTGAAATGACCAATTTTATTGTTCATAGAATCATAAAATCTTACGGCACAAAAGGAGGCCGTTCGGCCCATCGAGTCTGTGCCGGCTCTTTGAAAAGAGCAATTCAATTCAATCCCTCTCCTCAGCGCTCTCTCCCTATAACCACACAAACCCGTCCTCCCCAAATAAATGTCTACCTCTCTTTTAAAAGTTGTTATCGAATCGGCCCATCACCTTTTCAAGCAATGAATTCCAGATTCGAACCACTCGCTGAATGAAAAAATTCCTCCTCCCCTCCTCTGCTTCTTTTTGAAACTATTTTAAATATGTGACCACGAGTCACAGTGGAAACAGTTCTTCCTTGTTTACCCTGTCGAATCTCCTCATGATCTTAAAAAACACTATTAGGTCTCCTCTTAATCTTCTCTGCTCCAATGAGAATAAACCTAGCCTCTCTAGCCTTTCCTCATAACTGAAGTCCCTCATTCCTGGTACCACCCTGATAAATCTTCTCTGCGCCCTTTCCAATGCCTTAACATCCTTCCTAAAGTGTGGTGACCAGAATTGAACACGGTACTCTTGTTGAGGCCTAACCAAAGTTTAGTCAGAACTTCCTGACTTTTGTACTCTATGCCCTATTTATAAAGCCTAGCCATATGCTTTTCTAACATCCTTGCCTACCTGTACTGCCACCTTCAAAGAATCACTTACACAAACCCCCAGGGTTTGCTATAGAGCAGAGAAGGTTACGCGGGGACCTGATAGAGGTCTTCAAGATCATGAAAGGTTTCGACAGGCTAGATAGGGAAAAGCTGTTTCCACTGGTAGGTGTGTCTGTGACTCGTGATCACAGTCTTAAGATATCTACCAAAAGAAACAGAGGGGAGGTTAGAAGAATTTTTTTTTACTCAGCGAGTTGTTCGAATTTGGAATGATCTGCCTGAAAGAGTAGTGAGGTCCGATTCGATAGCAGCTTTTAAGAGAGAACTAGATAGGTATCTGGGGAAGACGGGTTTGCAGGGTTATGGGGAGAAAGCTGGTGATTGGGGTTAATGAAAGTGACTTGCTCGGTCAAAGAGCCGGCACAGACTTGATGGGCCGAATGGCCTCCTTCTGTGCCGTAACATTCTATGATCTATGATAGGTCTCTCGGTTCCTTCACACCCCTTAAAATTGTACTATCTAGCCTATATTGCTTTCCCTCATTTCTCCTCCCAAAATGCATCAACTCACACTTCTTAAATTTCATCTGCCATGTGTCTGCCCATTTTACCATTCTGTCTATATCTTCTTACAGGTGGCTACTATCCTCCTCACTATTTACTATTTTTCCTAACTTTGTGTCATCTTGTGTTTTTTTTGAGGGATTAGTATTAGGAGTGTGTGTGGAGTAAGGAAACTTGCACAAGGTTTCACCCTGACCTGGTTATCTGCTGTGAAGTTTCACCTCTGGTGTAAAAAGTGCATCTCTTGAAATAGTTTGTGGAGTGGTTAGAGCACTCACCCCACAAGCCAGAGGAACTGGATTTGATATCTGGGCAGGGTGAAACCATAGGCAAATTTCCTGTTTGACACACCTCTGTTTACTTAGCAGTAAATAGGAACCCAGTTGTTAGTCGATTGTATTTTGGCCACAAAATACAGTCAATCAGTATATTTTATGAAGCGCTTTCAAACATCTCTAAAAGATGTGATTAGGTGCTATATCAAATTGCAAGGATTATTATATTTAAGGCTCATTTTTTCTTATACGTATTTTGAAAAACATCAGCAAAACTATGGTTGTGAAGCATTGAACTTTTTGTACTAATAGGTAACCAATTTGTGAATGAGATAAGGTTTATTGGTTTGAACTCTGGCTAATGCACAGATTGTTATTCTGTCAATTCACAACTTTACGGGCGGGTACTCCTGGTATCTTGAAGCTGGTTGTAAAGGTAAACTTTGAACTGTAATGTACCTTGGGTGTCATCTTTAGAAATGTGTATATACTTTTTTTAAATTCAGGACAAATTTCACCAAGACGTTAAACAAGATTTGCAGAGAAAAATCGAGAATGCCACCAATGAAGTGAACGAGCTGAAGAGTTCAGTACAGAAGAGAGAGGAGGTCAGTAAGGACGGGCGAGTTAAAAAAATTGGAATATTTGATGAGTGAATCTCAGGATCTGACTCACTCTCAGTCACACCCAATAAATGGGTGGAGCTCCTGCAGCTCAGTGGTTAGAGCATTTGCCTTACAAGCGTGAGACCTAAGTTCAAATCCAGGCAGGTCATTCTTACTCCACACATGCCGAATAATAATCTCTTCAAAAAACCATAACAATAAAAATTGGCCATTTCAATCCATGACTATTTGTGGGGACACTACTGTGCACAATTAGCTGCCGTGTTTCGCCCACAAATATACAATCAATTCACTTTACAGTATATTCTGTGAAGCGCTTTGAGATGTCAATAAGATGTGAAAAGCGCTATCAAAATGCAAGGATTATATAATAAATTGACATCTGGGAATATAACTTCCAAATAATGGAGATTGGCTCTTTGCTTTCAAGACTCATTTAACAACATGTCTCTTTGTCTGCATTTTCTGCCACATCTACTGGATCAGTTGCTTTCACCTTCGTCTTTGAGATAGGAAGGTTCCAGCTCCACGTTGGGCTCACAATCTAGGCTAACACTCCCACCTGCACTGCTGGACATCTGTCACATTGTCGGAGGCGCAGTCTGTCAGATAAGCAACTAATCCGAGGTCCCATCTGCCTGTTCAGGTGGATGTTAAACATCTCATAGCACAACTGGGGGGAGAAAAAGAGTTTCTCCATTCCGGTGCCTTGGCCAACAATCCCCCAAATATATCTATATAATATAATAATGCTTGCATTTGGTATAGTGCTTTTCACGTCTTCTAGACATCTCAAAGCGCTTCACAGAATATACTGTTAAGTGAATTGACTATATTTGTGGGCGAAACACGGCAACCAATTGCTCACAGCAGCGTCCCCACAAACAGTCGTGGGTTGAAATGACCAATTTTATTATTGTTTTTTTTTGAGTGATTATTATCAGGCGTGTGGAGTAAGAAAACTTGCCCAAGGTTTCGCGCTGACCTGCCTGGATTTGAACACAGGTCTCATGCTTGTAAGGCGAATGCTCTAACCACTGAGCTACAGGAATCCATATGTTGTATTTTTTTCTATATATATAAATTGTTAATTCACTTCATGGCTGTTTGTGGACATTTCTGTACAAATTAGCTACATCATTCACCCACAAATAGGTTCCTTTCTCCACAAGCCTCTGTTAACCTAGTCGTAAGAAGGAACCCTTGTTAGTCGATTGACAGATCACTTTGTAGAGTTATTAAGCCCTTTTGAAAAAAAACCCCAATAATAATTCACCCACAAAATACAGTCACTACACTTTAAAAGTGTATTCTGTGAAGCGCTTTGAGACCATCTCAATGACATGATAAGGTGCTGTACCCAATGCAACAATTTTTGACATTGATTTAAAAATATTTGCATCAAGAATTCTGAAAAAATTATTGCTGGAACAGAAAACCCCCACCAGTTTTGTACTTTGCACAGAGAAATAAACGTTGGTTTGTTTGTTGCAGACCGAAAGGCAGCTGAGAGTTAACATTGAGGCGCAGGCAACGCAAATCTCCGAGCTGCAAAGTAGTTTGAAAGTGAAGGAAAAGATAGAAGACAATCTTCAAACAAAGCTGAAGGAATTGCTGGAGGCTTCTGATCAGGCCAATAAGCAATATCAATCCCAGTTGGAAGAGTTGACAAATGAACATTCTCAAAAGGTATGAACAGAGCTGCCAACCAGTACGTTTTTGCCGTATTTAGTACGGTAAATTGAAGTAAATACGGCAGTACGATTTTTCTTGGTAAAATAATTTTTTGGGAAAATCCGAGTTTTGGAAATTCCATGCTCTGTCTGTCTGTCTCTCCTTCTCTCTGTCTCTCTCTTTCTCAGTCTCACTCAGTCTCTCTCTCTCTCTCTCTCTCTCTCTCTCTGTGTCTCTTTCTCTCTCTCTCTGTATCTTTCTCTTTCCGTGTCTCTTTCCCTCTCTCTGTCTGTGTCTTTCTCTCTCTCTGTTTGAGTCTCTGCTGTCACAATCTCACCCACAGTCTCTCTCTCTGTCTCTTTAACTCTCTCTCCCTGCCTTCAATAGCAGTGCTACCTACCTTATGCCGTCGCTGATACACTGTAAATGTTAATGCTGGGCGCTAGGCTAGGCGCAAGGTGTTACTGGGAACAATTTTTTTCAGATACGGAAACACAGTAGGGACCTCCCTCTTAACGCAATTGTTGCTTAACGAGGGGTTTTGAAGTCTCATTTTACTTGGCATCTTTTCGCGCTGTAATGTTTTCATTAAGTACCGGTAGGTTCTGGGGAAAATACTGACTATACTTGTGTGCAAAACCAAGACTGCGCTTCAGGGTAATCTGCCAAATCAAAACAGTTTAAAACGTCCATCGCAACAGATGAAACTGAAATGAAGACCAACGATTTTGCTCCTTATCTAGACTTTTTCCCACAAAACAGAAATTCAGTGTTGAATTTGATATCTGCAAATTTTTTTTACACAAATATAATTCCTGGGAATACCACAGGTGACATTAAACTGTATGGTGGCTTTATTTCCCAAGCAAAAAGACATGTATAGTGCCTTTATAGATCTTGTATAGACCTTCTATAGCGCTTTTCACGTCAGGAGGACGTCCCAAGGTGCTGGACAGTCATTGTTTCAGACCCGAGCTGGGGACGGGAAGAGGAAGGATGGAGGGAGGGAAAGGGAGGGATTTGGGGTGTTCCCATGTTAACAAGCACTAGTGTATGTGGACTTTTCCACAGGTAAATGTTTGCTATTGCAATGTTGTCATAACAAATGAGTCTTCATTCAACAGTTCATAATCCTTGCATTTGATACAGCGCCTTATGTCATTGAGACGACTCAAAGCCCTAAATCCAAAGCAGGCCTTACTGTAATCCAGGTTGGTTTCTGTGTGGTTGGTGGGCGAAATGCGGCAGGCAGGACACCGGCCGAAACTCACACTCTTTTCCAATAGTTCCACGGGGGATCTTTAACACCCCGTATTTCGAGTGTCAATTTAAACTGTGATTCAAAACCCTGATGTGGGTGGGCGATTGACTACAAAAACTTCACTCAGAGGCAAGAGAGGGAGTGTTACCAATGAGCCAGGCTGCCGGTTGTGAATTCCTTAGTTCCTTAGGTGTACTGTACTACAAGGCCACTTAGAAATTCCATTCATTATGTAACGTAATAAATTACATAATTTATTCCGTGTGCAAACGTTTTATTTCTGCAGTCACTCTTACATCTATCTGTGTGCAATAAAATTGTCTAATCCTTTCTCATGATAAGATGTATCATACGTAAAACAAACTTTAAGACTTTAGCAACTGTAATCCTGTGCTATTAAATGCTATACGTTTGCATGATTGGTGGGTTTAACCAGTGATGCAGAATCCAGAGGAGGAAATGTGTTGATTTCAGTTTCTATTTTATATTTTAGTAATCTATCTTATAATATAATAATAATATTATTATATTGTAATGGCAGGTATGTAGCTCAGTGGTTAGATTTACAAGCTTGAGACCTGTGTTCAAATCCAGGCAGGTCAAGTCAGGGCAAAACCTTGGGCAAGTTTCCTTACTCCACACATAACACACGCACACACACACCTAATGATAATCCCACAAAAAAAAACACAATAATAAAATTGGTCATTTCAATCCATGGCTTTGTGGGGACGCTGCTGTGTGCATTTGGCTGCCGCATTTGCCCACAAAAAAATGTAGTCAATTCATTTACAGTGAAACACTTTTAAGATGTCTAGAAGATGTGAAAGGCGCTATATCAAATTTAAAGATTATTATTATTATCTGTCGTTTGCTTTTTATCGTGCTGGGGTGGGTTGTGAACAGACATTCTGTCGAGATCTCTCCCACTGACACAACATAAGGTCGCTTGTTATTACCCTGTCCCCTCAAACTCTTTTCCAATAGTATGATCACAGGGTTCTGTGCTAAATCTGTTTCGCTCAGAGTGCCTCCAGCAGTATGGAAACTTGCCCAAGGTTTCGCCCTGACCGGCCTGGAACTGAACCCAGGTCTCTCGCTTGTAAGGCGAGTGTTCTAACCACTGAGCCGCAGGACTCCTGTAATATTCCCTGGGTGCTAAACAGGGCTGGAGAAAAAGTAAAATTATTTCTGTTATGATTTATGATTATTATTCTATATGCTATTGGTGGGGGAAGAGGGATTAGTTATTACACCTTAACTGACCATACAATTTTGCTATAAATATATATTTAACAACAACAAAATTACACTTGTATAGCGCCTTTCACATCAGGAGGACGTCCCAAGGCTTTGGACAATCACTGCTTCAGACCCGAGTTGAGGACAGGGAGGGAGGGAAGGGGGGGATTGGGAGTTGCCGATGTGTCCATCGAAGAGTCTTGAGGCGAGACTTGAAGGAGGCCAGGGAGGGGGTGAGGTGGAGGTACTGCGGGACGGAGTTCCAGAGGTTGGGGGGCAGAGTAGCTGAAGACTCGCCTGCCAATTGTGGGGAGGGGGACGTGGAGCAGGCCAGAGCCTGCTGAGGGAGGGGGTGGGCAGGTTGGTTGGGGGTTAGGAGATCACGGATGCATATAAAAGCACTATATCGAACGCTATTATTATTTTAAAAAGAAACAAATTTTGTGTTCAGGTGGAGACGTTGAGCAAACTACAGCAGCAGGAGGTAGACTTGACTGACAAACTGACTGCAATTCAAGCCAAGCTCGCCGAACTCCACAAGGAATATGGAACCAGTCAAGCCAATTTAGCCAAACTTCAGTCTGATATTTATGGAAAAGAATCTGAGCTCTCTTCCACCAGGCAGGATCTCAAGGTAATGTCTGTGTCTATTATACAGGTAGACCCTGCTTAACGTCGTAGTTTGGTTCTTGAAAAGTGCGATTAGTGAAACGACGTTAAGCGAATACATTTTTCCCATAAGAATTAATGTAAAAACTGGAGTTAGGTTCTTTTGACTTGACGCAACATTGCTAGACTCCGCCACTACCTCATGCCCCATGTTGCCGAAACAATCATCCATGCATTCATCACATCAAGGCTCGACTACGGGAACTCTCTCCTCATCGGTCTTCCCAGCTTCACAATCTGCAGATTATTCAGAACTCCGCAACTCGTGTACTCTCCAGCACTAGGCTCCGCGACCACATCACTCCCACCCTCGCCCGTCTCCACTGGCTCCCCATCCCCCAGAGGATCAAATTCAAGATCCTCGTCCTCACCTGCACGGCCATTACAGCCTTTGACCCCATCAATCTCTCCAATCTGTATCTCCCTATCAGCCTGCCCATCTCCTCCGTTCAGCGGGCTATGGCCTGCTCCATGTCCCCCACCCGAACCGCTCTACCATCAGTGGCCGGGCTTTCAGCCTCTCTGCCCTCGCATTCTGAAACTCCATCCTACAATCCCTTTGCCTCGCTTCCTCCCTTTCTTCCTTCAATGCCAGTCTCAAGACCTGCGCTTCAACTGTGCCTTCTAACTCTCTCCCCTTTCCTACTCTCCTTCACCCCCACCCCCCCTACCCGGCACTCCCCCCTTCCCCCACCCCGCTCGGGTCCCGACATAATCTTTCAGCGTCTTGGGATGTCATCCCAATGTGAAAGGCGCTCTATAAATGTAAAACCATAATACTCTCTCCCTGATGGCCTGCCCGGCTCACTCACTCGCTCCTTGACTGCCTGACTGGTTCCCTCACTCGCTGCTGGTCTCGCTCGCTGCCGGTCTCACTCACTGCTGGCTGGCTCTCTCGCTGACGGCCTGGCTCACTCCCAGGTCCTAGCCCTGTCGTGTCCCCTTTCCACCCGCTGGCGAATGACATAATAGCGAACGTCGCAACGTTAAATTAATATATGTTCCCAATGTATCAGCAACTTAATAACGGGAAAAACGTTAAACAGGGTCTATCTATAACAGCAAATAAAAGTCATGGCCAACCATTCTAATGCTTTCCCACTTGATAGAGGGAATTGCCTTTAAGATATATTGAGCTAATTTAAATCACTATCAAAAGCATCATCATTTAAGCGCTTTGAGATGTCGATAAGATGTGGAAAGCACTGTATAAATACTTTAAATATATACTGTAAAGTGAATTGACTGTATATTTGTGGGCGAAATAGCCAATTGCGCACAGCAGCGTCCCCACAAAATGTAATTTTATTGTTGTTGTAGACCAGGATTACGTGTAGAATGAGTGTCTTTCACACTGACTAATAATCCTTGCATTTGATACAGTGCCGTATCCCGCGTTCCAGACATCTCAAAACGCTTCACAAAAGATAGTGCAGAGTGAATTGACTGTATATTTTGTAGGTGAAACCAGAGTAATTCACTAATAAATTGTTGGAAAGTAGCAAATACTTTGGGGTTTGGGGGGGATCTGCTATGCGCAATTGGCTGCCGCGTTTTGCCCGCAAATAATACAACAATTTGGATTTATTCCGAACGGCATCTTGCTTATATACAGTCAATTCCCTTTACAGTATATTCTGTGAAGTGCTTTGAGATGCTGATAAAATGTGAAAAGCGCTTTATCAAATGCAAGGATTATTATATGATTTTTTACATAAAGTTTTTTAAAATCTGTTTTATTATACAGACCAGAGAGGAGAAATTATCCTTGGCTCAAGAAGACCTCATTACTAGTAGGAATCAAACTAATGTGATGAGTCAAACAATCCAGGAACTGAAGCAGACCAAAGCTTTGTTAGAAAAGAAGATCTCTGACAGAGAGGCCGAGATTAACGAAAAGGAAGAAACACTATTGGATTCGCAGAAAGAAAAGGTAACACTTTTTCCAAATTGCCTTCCAATTTCTCCCTCTTACTGAGTGAGAAAACACTATATCACTTGTTAGGATTATTGCTATTTTTGTAATGATAGAAGTCAGGGAGCGATTCATAGCAACCAAAGTATTGAAGAAGATTTGGAAGCTGATAAGTTTGGGGGGGTGGGAGTGATCTGCTGTGCCCAATTTGCTTTTGCGTTTCGCTCACAAATATACAGTCAATTCATTTTACAGTATATTCTGTGAAGCACTTTGAAATGTCGACAAGATTTGAAAAGCGCTGTATCAAATGCAAGGATTATTATTATTATTATAAGTCCTTATCACATCTTTGGGACGTCTTGAAGCACTTCACAATATGCACTGTAAATTGATTGTATGTTTTGTGGGCAAAACATGGCAGCCAATCGCGCACAGCAGTGTCCCCACAAACAACCGTGGGTGTGAATGACCACTTTATTGTAGGTTTTTTTTTGGGGGGGGATTATTATTAGGCAAATAATAATAATAGGCGGGTGTGTATGAAATAAAGAAACTTGACCAAGGTTTTGCCCTGACCTGCCTGGATTTGAAACGTGGGTCTCATGCTTGCAAGGCGAGCTTTCTAACCACTGAGCTACAGGAGACTCCTTTAGATGAGTGAGAACTCCATATATGCAACGAAGAGAGTATGCGACAGCAGCAACCTGAGTGGGGGATTGGTAAGATTGTGTGAGGGAGAGAGAGTGCCGAGTACAAGATGCGTGCAATCATGTGCGTGCGTGAGTTTGTGTGTGTGTGTGTGTGCGTGTGTGTGTATGTGTTTATGAGCATGTGTGTGCGAGAGTATGTGTGCGTGCGTGTGTGTGTGCGAGAGTATGTGTGCGTGCGTGTGTGTGTGCAAGAGTATGTGTAAGTGTGTGTGTGTGTGTGCATTGGGTGCTGTTGTAATGCTGTTGGCCACAAGATGGAGCAGCAATGGTGAACTTCGTAGGGGGAGGGATAGATGAAATCCGCTCTTCCGCTTTCAGATCGTACCTCAGCATAATTTACTATGGATTCTTTCCGGACAAGCTCGTTCCCTCTTCGGTAAAGGAGGACAGGCAGCTCTTAGATAAAAAAACAAATACAGAGAAGGAAATAACAGTGATCTGCCTTTAGAATAAGGAACTCGGTACTCGAGCAACTTATCAACAGCTCAGGCTTGCTTAGTCGTGTATAATTAGGTCATTTCAACCCATGACTGTGTGTGGGAACACTGCTGTGCGTGTTTTGCCCACAAAACGTAGTCAATTTACAGTACATCCTGCGAATTGCTTTGAGATGTCCCCAAAATGCGATAAAGAGTTATATCAAATGCCAAGATTATTGTTATTTTTATTAATCTTCTGTGGAAGGTGCATGATTTTGCTGATTGATTGCACTCTTTCTCCGAAGTCCGTGATGTGGGCTGATTGGCGTTAGCTTCAGTGTGCAGCTGTTGTTTTTTTGTGGAAACTGGAGAACAGTGGTGTCTGTGGGATATAACAGGAAATGCATCACTTGAGATAGGAACTCGCTCTGAGCTTTGGATTTGGCCTGTGTTTAAAAAGGAAAACAACCTCCAGACGTGATTATTTATTTACAGGTTTTGAAAGAAGAGGAGTTAGCGCAAGCGAGTTCAAGAGCCAGTAAACTGCAGGAGGTGAAGGAATCGCTGAGAAAGCAAACTGTTAAACTCACAGAGGATCTCAGAGTCAGTAAAGAAGAGTACGAGAAGGTTAGTTCTGTGGTTGAAACTTTATAACACATCTCAGCTCAGGCAATGGTACAGATTCTACAAATGTGGAGTGTTATAGTTTAGAGGTTAGAGCGCTCGCTCGCCTTGCAATCCAGAGACCCTGGGTTTGATTCCCAAGCAGGGCAAAACGTGGGCCAAGTTTCCTTACCCCACTCACCTGTTTACTGAGCAGTAAGTAGGAACATGGTGTTTATTATTAAATATTACCAGTACTGTGCAAGTTTTCTTACTCCACACACGCCTAATAATAATCCTTCCAAAAAAAACCTATGACAAATTGGTCACCTTAACCCACGGGGACACTGCTGTGCGCAATTGGCTGTCGTGTTTCGCCAACAAATATACAGTCAATTAACTTTACAGTATATTCTGTGAAGCGCTTTGAGACACAGTCTGGAAGATGTGAAAAGCGCTACATCAAATGCAAACATTACATACCGCCCCATTGAAGTTTCTGTGCGAGATTCTGTATTGCCCGAATGGAATAGTGTTTGATTTAACTTGCTCCTGAGCGTGTTTCACGCAAACAGTGACTGTGTGGGTATTTGATGACAGGAGGTATCGGATCTGAGAGAAGCGAAACAGTTGCTGATTCAGCAGAAGCTAGAAGTTCAGGGGAAATCTGACGGCATCAAGTCCATGCTGGACCAGGAGAGGAAGGATCACCAGCTCACCAGGACCAGAGTGGAGAAGGTGGAGGGGGAACTGAAGAAACAACGCACAGAACTAGAAAACAAATGGGTTAGTAATCTTCAGTCAGATAATAATAAAATAATAATAATCCTTGCCTTTGATATAGAGCTTTTCACATCTTATCATCCTCTCAAAGCGCTTTATCACAAAAACAATTACCTCCATGAAACCCACCACGTGCTCATTGGACCCCATCCCCACCCCCCTCCTCCGCACCCAGCTCCATTTGTTAACCCCGCTCATTTCTGACACCATTAACCTTTCCCTCTCAGGCACCGTCCCTACCTCCCTTAAAACAGCCACCATCACCCCTATCCTGAAGAAACCCTCCCTTGATGCGTCGCAACCATCAAGGTATCGACCCATCTCCAACCTCCCGTTTTTATCCAAGGTCCTTGAAAGAGTGGTTGCCTCCCAGCTCCGCTCTTTCCTTTCAACTCATTCACTTTTTGAACCCCTCCAATCAGGTTTCCGCCCTATCCACAGCACAGAAACTGCCCTGGTCAAGGTCACAAATGACATCCTAACCGCCTGTGACCAGGGCTCCCTCTGCCTCCTCGTCCTCCTTGACCTGTCTGCTGCGTTCGACACAGTCGATCACACCATCCTCCTTCAACGTCTTTCCTCCCACCTCAACCTTCAAGGCACAGACCTTGACTGGTTCCATTCTTATCTGACCCACCGTTTACATTTTGTTTCTTCCAACGGTTTTTCTTCAACCCCCGCACAGTTTCTCACGGCGTCCCTCAGGGCTCTGTCCTCGGTCCCCTCCTTTTCACCCTTTACACGCTCCCTCTGGGCGACGTCATCCGCAAACATGGGGTAAATTTCCACATGTATGCGGACGACACCCAGTTGTACCTTTCTGCCTCATCCCTCAACCCCCAGACCATCGATGTTCTGACAGCATGTCTGTCCGACATCGAGTCCCGGGCGAGGGACAACTTTTTGCAATTGAACGTGAGTAAGACCGAGGCCCTCCTGATTGGCTCAAGCCAGCGCCTCCGCACATCGGGCGCTGCCAGCCTCAACATCCAAGGCTGTACTCTCCACCTCACAAAGCCAATCAGGAACCTCGGCATCATGTTCGATCAAAAACTTTCCTTCCTCCCCCACATCCGCGCCTTGACCGGCATCGCTTATTTCCACCTGCGCAATATTGCCAGGCTCCGCAACTATCTCACCCCCCGCGCTGCCGAAACACTCGTGCACGCATACATCACCTCACGGCTGGACTATGGAAACTCTCTCCTCGTCGGCCTCCCCAGCTCCTCCATTCACAGGCTGCAGGTCATTCAAAACTCTGCAGCCCGTGTATTATCCCGCACCCGCCTCCGCGACCACATAACCCCCACCCTCGCCCGTCTCCACTGGCTCCCCATCCTCCAGAGGATCGAGTTCAAGATCCTCGTCCTCACCTACAAGGCCTTACACGGCCTTGCCCCGCCCTATTTAACCGATCTACTCTCCCCCTACACGCCCACCCAGACCCTCCGTTCAGCAGGACTTGGCCTGCTCCAAGCCCCCCGCCCGAAACGCCCCACCATCGGAGGCCGGGCCTTCAGTTTCTCCGCTCCCACCCTTTGGAATGCCATCCCTCAATCCCTCCGTCTCATTTCTTCCCTTTCCTCTTTCAAGGCCGGTTTGAAGACTTTCCTCTTCGATCGTGCCTTTTGTTCCACCCCGAACTCTTCTACCTCCCCTTCGTGTTTCACCCCTTCCCAAACACTCCCCTCTCAGCTCGGGTCACATGCCTCCTGTGCAGCGCCTTGGGACGTCCTCCCGATGTGAAAGGCGCTCTATAAATGTAAGTTGTTGTTGTTGTTGTTTATAGAATGTACTGTAAAGTGAAATGACTGTATATTTGTGGCAGCTAATTGCGAGCAACAGTGTCCCCATAAACAGTCGTGGATTGAAATCACCAATTTTATTTTTTGGAGAGATTATTATTAGGCTTGTGTGTGGAATAAAGAAACCTGCCCAAGGTTTCGCCCTGATCTGCCTGGATTTGAACACAGGTCTCATGCTTGTAATAAGATAAATGCTCTAACCACTGAACTATAGGAGCTCCACCCATTTATTGGGTGTGACTGAGAGCGAGTCAGATCCTGAGATTCACTTATCTGAGCTACAGGAGCTCCACGCTGAGCCCACACATGCATTATAAATTGTTTGAGGGGGTGTGTTTCGCAAGCGAGAGGAGCTAGGTTCAATTCCCGGGCAGGGCTGAACCTTAGGCAAGTTTCCTTACTCCACACGCCTCTGTTTACCCAGCAGTGAGTGGCAACCTGGTTGTTAGTCGATTGGCGGATTGCTTTCAAGAGTAATACAGTAAAAGTCTGTTTATCCAGCCCCCTTGGGACCTGGCCAATGCTGGTTAAAGCGCCTGCCAGATATTCAGCCGAAAGCACATAATTTTTAAAAAAAATAATACATTGTGCCGGATAAATTCTGGTTAATCAAATACGGACCTTTTTTTTGAGGTGCCGGTTATACGGAAGTTACTGTTGATCGGGTCACGGATAAACAGGCTTTTACTGTAGTACCTTTACAAAAAAATTTATAATAATGCGGTCACTTATGTCATGACTGTTTGTGGGGATGCTGCTGTGCGCAATTGGCTGCCGCACTGTCCATAAATATACAGTCAATTAACTTTACAGTATATTCTGTGAAGCGCTTTGAGACAGTCTAGGAGACGTGAAAAGCGCTATATCAAATGCCAGGATTAATATTATTATTATGTGAAATGCAAGGATTATTATGTGAGAACTTTGTTGTTTCATAAATGTAATTTATATAATTTATATTGATATATAAATGTAATTTTGTTGTTTTCTTTCCCCACTACAGCAAAATGAGCTGAAGGATAAAGACACACAAAGAAAGCAACACGAGGAATCTGAGGCCAAACTAAACATGCAGATCAGTGCTCAGAGTGAAAACCTGGCCACGCTCAAGAAAGAGTGGCAGAGCAGCCAGAGGAGGGTCAGTGAACTGGAGAAACAGACCGACGATTTACGTGGAGAAATCGCTGTGTTAGAAGCTACAGTGCAAAACAACCAGGATGAGAGGAGAGCGCTATTGGAGAGGTAAGTTCGCGACTGTTTGTGGGGACGCTGCTGTGCGTGCGCATGCGCGAGCGATTGCCTGCTGCGTTTCACCCGCAAAATACACTTTACCGCAAAACTCCTGTGAAATGCTTTCGACTTGAAAGGCTCTACAGGTATACCTCGCTTAGCATCGTAATTTGGTTCTTGAAAAGTGCGACTAAGCGAAACGACATTAAGCGAACACATTTTTCCCATAAGAATTAATGTAAAAACTGGAGTTAGGTCCGTCAAAATTTTCTTTTAAAAACAAACATTCTACTCACTCCCTGACTGCCTGCCCGACTCACTCACTCTCTCCCTGACAGTCACAAACAGTCGTTTTTTTTTTATTGTTGTGGTTGTTTTTGGAGGGATTATTAGGCATGTGTGTGGAGTAAGGAAACTTTCCCAAGGTTTCTCCCTGACTTGCCTGGATTTGAACACAGGTCTCACGCTTGTAAGGCGAGTGCTCCAGGAGCTCCTTGGTTCGTTCCCCATCCTCAGGTCGCTCCTAGTTGACCTTGCTTACAGCCCTCTCCTCCTCCCCGGCTCAGCCTCGCCCACTGTCAAGCTCTCTTATCCCCCCCCACCCCAACCCCAGTCTCAAAAATGAATGATGTTTTTGACAGTGATTTAAATTAACTCAGTATATCTCAAAGGCTTCAAGTGGGAAAGCGTTAGAACAGTTGGCCATGATTTTTATTTGCTGTTGCAGATAAACCCTGTTTAACTTTGTCCCGTTTAACGTTTTTCCCGTTGTTATGTTGCTGATACATTGGGAACATATATTAATTTAACGTTGCGATGTTCGCTATTACATCGTTCGCCAGCGGATGGAAAGGGGGCACGACAGGGCTAGGACCTGGGAGGAGTCAGGCCGTCAGCGAGAAAGGCAAAACAGGTCCAAATGAACCTAACTTTACATTCATTGTTATGGGAAACATATATTCGTTCAACGTTGTTTCTCTAAAGTTGCACTTTTCAAGAACCAAACTATGACGTTAAACGGGGTGTACCCGTATCTTAAGATTTTTTTAAAAATCTTATATAATAACAACAAATTATAATAATAATAATAATAATCTTTGCATTTGATATAGTGCCTTATCACGTTGCCTCTTTTCTTTTCACTGAGCCTGGTCAGGCCAGTTCTGATCATGAGTTACACCCAACATGTTGATCTATTGAAATCTTTCAAATCTCAATTGCTCTGTCCTACAATTTCAGCTTATTTCATTCAAACGTTTGCCCCACCCTTTTCTATGAATGCAGTGTTCCTTCTCTGTGGGAAAGATCTCTGTCTGTATACGCCTTAGTGCGTTGCGTAATCTCTGATGTATGTGCGTGTGGAGCTCCTGTAGCTCAGTGGTTAGAGCGCTCGCCCTACAAGCCTGAGACCTGTACTTGAATCCAGGCAGGTCAGGGCGAAACCTTGGGCAAGTTTCCTTACTCCACACACACGCCTGATAATAATGTCTCCAAACAAAAATTAATATTAAAACAAATTGGTCATTTCAATCCACGACTGTTGCGGGGACTCTGCTGTGCGCAATTGGCTGCCGCGTTTCGCCCACAAATATTTACAGTCAATTCACTTTACAGTATATTCTGTGAAACGCTTTAAAACACATTCTAGAAGATGTAAAAAGCGCTATATCAAAATGCAAGGATTATTATTTTTATTATTATTATTTGCCTTTGCTCACATTATTCCACTTACAAGGTGTCTCAAGAGTGAAGGAGAAATCGAGAAACTCCAAGGGAAAGTGGTGGAGATGAGAAGGAAGTTAGACGACACCACGGCTGCTATGCAGGAACTGGGCAGAGAAAACCAGACACTGCAGGTAACACCCACAGCTGTGAAAATTCATCTGTTTGTACAACAACAACAACAACAAAATAACACTTGTACAGCGCCTTTCATGTGAGGAGGACATCCCAAGGTGTTGGACAGTCACTGCTTCAGTCCCGAGCTGGCGACGGGTGGGAGGGGGGGGGATTTGGGGTGACGAATGGGTCCATCGAAGAGGAGGGTCTTGAGACGGGACTTGAAGGAGGCCAGGGAGGGGGCGAGGCGGAGGGACTGCAGTATAGGAATTCCAGAGGTTGGGGGCAGAGTGGCTAAAGGCTTGCCTGCCAAAGGTGGGGCTGGTGAGTCACGGGACGTGGAGCAGGCCGGAGCCTACTGAACGGAGGGAGCGGGCAGGTTGGTGGGAGGGATAGGAGGACACGAATGTAGGATGGCGCGAGGTTGCGGAGGGCTTTATAAGGATCTTTACCTGAAGTCTTTGAAGCCCTCCACAGCCTTGCTCCTTTCTGTCTCTGTGATCTGCTAACTCTAGGTTGACCTGTACACTCACTTTTGCTCAGTGGGCTCCGGCCCACTTCACGTTCCCCCGCCCGGCCCACCCCACCATCGATGGTCAGACATTCAACCTCTCTTCCTCCCACGCCATAGAACTTCATCCCACAGTCCTCACTCCCCCCCTTATCTCCTTTAAGTTACGTCTCCAAACCTTCTTGGGAAGTCCTCCCAATGTAAAAGGTGCTCTAGAAATGTAATTTTGTTGTTGTTGTCTTCAACCGCGCCTTCAGTCACCCTCTTATTCCCACTCTGACACTGATCTGAAAAGACAAATGGAGCTCCTGTAGCTCAGTAGTTAGATGCCTTACAAGCATGAGACCTGTGTTTGAATCCAGGCAGGTCAGGGCGAAATCTTGGCCAAGTTTTCTTACTCCACACACCTAATAATAATCCCTCCAAAACAAAAACCACAATAATAAAATTGGTCATTTCAATCCACGACTGTTTGTGGGGACGCTGCTGTGCGCAATTGGCTGCGGGGTTTCGCCCACAAATATACAGTCAATTCACTACAGTACATTCTATGAAGCACTTTGAGACGTCTAGAAGACGTGAAAAATGCTACATTAAATGCAAGGATTATTATAAATTCCCTTGTTCCATTCCCTTTTTTCTTGAAATGGTGTGCCTGTGAGATAAATCTGCATTTCCTGCAAACAATTTTATTGTCCCTCATTATGAATTAACACTGAGCAGCTGAAATCTAGTTATTTCATTACCACATTCAGTATCATGTAGATGTAACTGACACTGTGCTTCAAGTTCTCATTGGTTTTCTTTTAATTGCTTAAAGAGAGCGTTAATGTGGATTAGTATTATTATTAATATAAGCAGGTTCTCTGGGTTAACAACATGAAGTGTTTCCATGAAGCCAAATAAAGTTGCAAAAACTTTCTCTTGTCAGATTAAACAGACGCAATCAATAAACCGCAAATGGACTGAAGACAATGACGTGGTGAACTGCATGGGCTGTGGCAAGGGATTCTCAGTTACATTAAGAAAGGTACATTTATTTGAATCCATTCAACCTGAACAGCCACAAATTATATTTACACGGGCAGCCCTGTCAGGTCGGGTGGACAGTCAGGGATTTTGACTGCAGTTGGGTGTTGTAGGGGAAGAAGAGTGACCAAAGGTGCACTCAAAGAGGGGGGTCTTGAGATGAGCATTGAAGGAGGCGAGGGAAGGAAGTCTGAAGGGCCAGGCAGGAGATATGTGGAGTCCTGCAGCTCAGTGGTTAGAGCCCTCGCCTTACAAGCGTGAGACCTGTGCTCAAATCCAGCCAGAGCAAGGCGAAACCTTGGGCTAGTTTCTTTATTCCACACACACACACTGCCTAATAATAATCCGTCCTCAACACCCCCCCACAATAATAAAAATTGGTCATTTTCAATCCACGACTGTTTATGGGGACGCTGCTGTGCGCCTTACAAGCGTGAGACCGGTGTGTTTCGAATCCAGGCAGGTCAGGTCAGATCAGGTCAGGTCCGGGCGAAACCTTGGGCAAGTTTCCTTACTCCACACGCCTAATAATAATCCATCCCCCAAAAATGACAATAATAAAAAACTGGTCATTTCAATCCACAACTGTTTGTGGGGACGCTGCTGTGCACAATTGGCTGCCGCGTTTTGCCTACAAATATGTACAGTCACTTCACTTTACAGTATATTCTGTGAAGCGCTTTGAAACACAGTCTAGAAGATGTAAAAAGCGCTATATCAAAATGCAAGGATTATTATTTTTATTATTATTATTTTCCTTTGCTCACATTATTCCACTTACAAGGTGTCTCAAGAGTGAAGGAGAAATCGAGAAACTCGATAAGATGTTAAAAGCGCCGTATCAAATGCAAGAATTATTATTATTATATAGCAATCCAGCAAATTAAGTTTTCTTTTTACGACGATCAGCCAATCTGCCTCAATGCTCGACTTCACTGGAAGTCTTAGAACATCAATTAATTCCCTTCAGGCCTTTCCGTGGACTTTTAAAGTAGGGGAAGGAAGCAAGATTGACATTTCTGCCTGATTGCAGAACCATTAGACTGTGACAGGGTCAGACTAAACGATGTTCTGATCTTTACCAGGAAGGAAATAATTGGATTGTAGCCATTCATTGTGTTGGGTTGCTTTTGTCAGCAAAATCCTGATAATAATAACAACAATTCATTTGTTTGTCAGTGGGTGTAGCTCGCCTTACAAGTGTGAGACCTGTATTTTGAATTCAGGCAGGTCAGGGAAAAACCTTGGGAAAATTTCCTTACTCCTCACACACCTAATAATAATCTCTCCCCCCAAAATAAAGACTCAATAATAAAATTGGTCACTTCAATCCACGACTTTGTGGGGACGCTGCTGTGCGCAATTGGCTGCCACTTTTCGCCCACAAATATACAGTCAATTCACTTTACAGTATATTCTGTGAAGCACTTTGAGACACAGTCTAGAAGATGTGAAAAGCACTGTATGAAATGCAAGAATTATTATATTGATGATCAGGCACACCAGTGTAATGCTTGTGGAGTCATGTAGTCAGTGGTTAAGAGTCCTCACCTCACAAGCGAGACACCTGGGATCAAGTCCCGGCGGGTTTGGGCGAGTCTCCTTATTATCTTTAACAACAATAAAATTCAACTTGTATAGCGCCTTTCACGTTAGAAGGACGTCCCAAGGTGCTGGGCAGTTACTGCTTCAGACCCGAGCTGAGGACAGAGGGGTGGTGGGGTGGGGAAGGAGTTGCTGATGGGTCCATCGAAGAGGAGAGTCTTGGGGTGAGACTTGAAGGAGGCCAGGGAGGGTGCGAGGCAGAGGGACTGTGGTATGGAATTTCAGAGGTTGGGGGCAGAGTGGCTGAAGGCTCGCCAGCCAATGGGTGGGCGGGTGGGTTGGGGGACGTGGAGCAGGCCAGACTCTGCTGAACAGAGAGGGCGTGGGCAGGTAGGTAAGGTGGATAGGAGGTCACGGATGAAGGGTAGGGCGAGGTTGTGGAGGGCTTTAAATGTGAGGACCAGGATCTTAAATTGGATCCTCTGGATGTTGGGGAGCCAATAGAGTTGGGCAAGGATGGGGGACTCACTTACTCCACACGCCTGATAATAATCCCCCTCAAGAAAAAAAATAATGAATTGGTGATTTCAATCCACGACTGTTTGTGGGTATACTGCTGTGCACAATTGGCTGCCGCATTTTGCCCACAAATATACAGTCAATTCACTTCACTGTGTGTTTTGCGAAACGATTTGAGACAGTCTAGAAAACGTGAAATACAAGTGTTATCGTTATATGTAATGATTTGAATATAATCCAGTTAATAATAATCTTGTTGGTTTCAGCATCACTGTCGGCACTGCGGAAACATCTTCTGTTCTGATTGTTCCTCAAAGTCAGCCAAGACTCCCTCTTCAAAGAAGGCAGTACGGGTTTGTGCTACGTGTTTTGAAGAACTGCAGGGATAAGTCAGTCCTCTGAATTAGCCTTTCATCAAAGAATCTGTACTCATTAATCTCATATTCACGCACTCATTTTCAAACCTTTGTTCGTTCAATGTTGTAATAAATCATGTCCTTGATGATAGTTCATTTCAAAACTGGTAACATTTGATGTATTCAACAGCTCACACCCCAAACCCACCCCCCCCCACCCCCATCCCGCGCACCTTAACTGACCAACGTACTTTAAGGTTTAGCTTATCACAGCCAACAGAAATCTCTGCCAATTATGCTGAAATTAGTTTATCAGTAAATGTAGTCGAGGGGTGAAATACCAGTGGGATATATATGTGCTTATTGTTACACCAAAGAACATCAAAAAAGAGAATAACTGAGCGGGAGCAATTAGTGTTTCCCAATGCACTGACATGTATGTTGTTCACACAGCGATAGGTTTGATGCTAGGACAACTAATTCAGTTTTAAGTTACATTTCATCGAGCTGGTTTGACCGCGTGCAGTCTATTAATTCCCCCCCCCCCCCCCACCCCAGTCTTTAGAAATGGGAAGTAAACTCTCTTGACATATAGACGACTGGTTTTGGCACAAATATCGTACCGTCGGCAAAGGATGTTTTTTGTGGTGTCCCCGGAACCTACTTTCTCTTGTGTTGTGATAATGCCAATGGGGTGAAGTGGTGGAAAGAGGAGCCATATTTCTCTCAAAACTGTTAACACTTGCTTTAGTCAGGGGGTGGGGTTTGGAACTGTGGCCCCACCACAGAGAGACAGAGAGGTGAGAGATTAGAGAGAAGTGTAAGGCCTGGCTGAGTGTGAGTGAGCTCCTCCCAGGCTGGGCAATCTGCTGCTTAGGGATATATATATATATATATAATGTGGAGTCCTGCAGCTCGGTGGTTAGAGCACTCACCTTACACTTGTGAGACCTGTTCGAATCCAGGCAGGTCAGGGCAAAACCTTGGATGAGTTTCCTTACTCCACACACACACACACACACATGCCTAATAATGATAATCCCTCCAAAATTAATAAAAATTGGTCATTTCAATCCACGACTGTTTGTGGGGACACTGCTGTGCGCAATTGGCTGCCACGTTTCCCTCACAAATATATACAGTCAATTCACTTTACAGTATATTCAGTGAAGCGCTTTGAGACCCAGTCTAGAAGATGTGAAAAGCGCTATATCAAATGCAAGGATTATTATTATTATTATTATTACCCCACCACCCACTGCCTCCACTCCACTGGCTCTGGCCTAATACTTGTTCAACTTGAGGCTTTGCTTTCGGCCCCTACTCTTTGAAACTGTCATTCTCTCCTGCTATCCCTCCTCCTCCTCCCTTTGAAATACATGCATACACAGAGATACATAATGCAGTCACTCAATCCATGACTGTTTGTGGGGACGCTGCTAAGTGTAATTGGTTTGCAACGTTTCGCCCACAAATATACAGTCAATTCACTTTACAGTATATTCTGTGAAGCGCTTTGAGACGTCGATAAGATGCGAAAAGTGCTATATCAAATGCGAGGATTACTATTATTATACATATATAAACTATACATTGCAGCTTGACTTGCAACCAAAGGATCCAATAGGGAATGTAGGTTGTCTCACAGACAGTCATTTCATCTCTGTATATACTCTGACGCAGTGTGTCACAGCGCCAGGGTCAGCTGGCAGTGTGTGTGCTCTGGGCCACAGATAGCCGAAAAACAAATATGCCCATGTCACTCCCAAAAGCAAGAACTTTCCTTACGAGGTATTAAATCATGTCTCTATGGCGGTCAGTTATTGAGATCCTTCTCGAAATGCAGATAGACACTGTTGTTTTATTAGTACTGTACAGAAAAGACAGATTAGAAGACAGTTGATCAGTGTAGATAGAAAATGATGGAACTGAGATGTTCATCATTGTAACCTCACGCGGTTTGTCAGCAAATTGGCCTAACAGAGAGGATTAACCTACAGACCTGTTAAAAGCCAAGTCTCCTCACTCACTCACTCACTCACTCACTCACTCACTCACTCACTCACTCACTCACTCACTCACTCACTCACTCACTCACTCACTCACTCACTCACTCACTCACTCACTCACTCACAGGCAAGAGCTCTACTTGCACTTTTGTTTTCCTGCTTTCGATGAGAGGAATAGTATTTAGACCTGAAAATGCTCCTCTTGACCCCTCCCCTGAAGAAATTGAGCAGTACTAAGAATCATGTTGATAACCACTGTGCACTTGTTGTTTGACATTGTAAACGTGTGAAATCCATATCAGTTCATTATTACAAAGTCCATATCCAGTGAATTAATATTTAGCTCACAAAAAATAGTCATTTCACTTTACATCGCGCTTTGCAAAGCGATGTCTCAAAGACGTGATAAGACACTAACAAATGCAACTATTATTATTATCTCACTCCACACGCCTAATAATAAACCCTCCAAAAAAACATAATAATAAAATTGGTCATTTTAATCCACAACCGTTTGTGTGGACACTGCTGTGCGCAATCGGCTGCTGCGTTTAGCCTACAAATATACAGTATATTCTGTGAAGCGCTTTGAGATGTCTAGAAGACCAGATAAGGCGCTATATCGAATGCGAGGATTATTATTATTCCCTTATGTTCTTTTATGGATTTCTCAGCAAACCGCAGCTGTTCCCGTGAACGCTTTTACATTTGTTCTCGAAACTATTGAATGTGTGATTGGATTTTAGATGTAAATAAATATTGGCCCGATTTTAGTAATTTATAATGTTGATGTACTTTCCACACAGTTGTGAATAATTCTCCCCGTGACTGACTGCTGTGGGAGGGAATGGCCGATCTTAAGTACAGTACTCCCAAGTTATCTTAAAAACTTTTTTTTATTTCTTCTAAATTGAAATTGTTGCCGATCTGGGGGGGAAATTAACCTGTAGTTACCCATCGCAACACGCTCTTCCCTACAAGAACGACTAGTGGTTACAGGCCTCGCAAGCGAGAGGACCTGGGTTCGATTCTCCGCACGCCTGTTTACCAAGCAGTCAGTAGGAACCAGGTAGTTGGTCGATTGGCGGATCACTTTCTTGGGGTAATAATATCCCCTTTTTAAAAAAAAAGAAAAATGCTAGTTTGATCACTCAATAACAAATAGATTCCCCTGGTTACTGCACCTTGCACACTGCCTGGCGTGGAGGGCGCTACATAACTGCAAGTTGTTGTCGTTCTGCGTCTTGACAGCTCCTCTCTGACGGAGAAATCAGGATGGATTATTTGAGCCACCAGCCAGTGTCTTATATCTCCTGCAGCACAAAGATGTTGCTCTTTAACACTTAACGCTCTTTATGTCGGCAAATTGTGCTCAGAGCTGCATTTTTTTTGTTTCACCTTGTTCTTTAAATCAGTATTGAATCACTTTAGTGAGGTCTGTCTCCCTGGTAGACCAACATGAAATTGTAATTATTGCTCGACTGGAATATAAACTTGTCTTACTTTTTTTTATATAGCCTTCACTAGGATAGGTGGCGTAATGATCTTTTTCTAATGGGTTCTGTTTAGCAAAATTCCCACATGCCAAGTTCCCGGGCAGGATTAAACATCAGGCAGATTTTCTTTATTCCACATGCTTCTGTTTATCTAGTTGTGAAGAGGAACCCGGTTGTTAGTCGATTGTCTGATCACGTTTTCAGGGGTTATAATCCCTTCAAAAAACATAATAATTTACTCACTCAATCCACAGTGTAATTTTCTTGGTGGTTGTTGTTGTTTTTGGGACACTGCTGTTCGCAAGTATCTGCCGCGTTTCGCCCACCAAATATAGTCGATTCACTTTACTGTATATCATGTGAAGAAGCGCTTTGAGATGTCTTGAGAGGATTCTTAGCAGTGGCAGCAGCAACATTGAATTGTTCTTAAACCTAATCGGTTTGTACAGTGACTGTAATATCTGGCCAAATTAAAGTGCAAAACACTTCATTCATCATATGATCACATAAAGGGCAGAATCCTATTGCTCCATCCACTTAGTCCCATTGGATAATCACTTAATTTTAACCTCAGCGTTGTCCTTATTAACAGTGGGTGTGAGCTTACAAGTGCATTATTGATTTAACTTTGGCATTTAATGCTGTAAAACCATCTGATGTTCAGTTCCTATCTTGCCTGCATGAAATGTCAATATAACACCCTCACTTACACGCTTTACTGTCAGAAATGATGTGAATATTACCGAACTGTGTAAAAAAAAATGTACTAATTTCCATAATGTTATCATGTGTATAGGTATTATGAGTTTGAAAGTTTTGACTGGAGAGAGATGATTCTGGCTGAAGATCATGTAAACTGTTTATAAGTAAAGCCATGTTTATTTGAACAGTGACACTGCCACGATTAAAATGTATTGCTTAGTAAAACGATTCGAGTTAGCGGCTTTCACGTTGCAATTTATGGTACAGTACTATCTTTTGTCTTTTGAAGTAATTAATGAAATTTGTGTTTTTTTGTTAATGGTATGAGTGGTGCCTTATGTTCAGGCATTAGTACAAGATAAAAACAGTGAGTTGGCCATTCATACCCTCAAACCTGTTTTGACCTTTGTAGTAGGTCATGGCTGATCTGTACCTCAGCTTCAATTGTGGAGTCCTGTAGCTCAGTGGTTAGAGCACTCACCTTACTCGCCTACCTGTGTTCGAATCCAAGCAGGTCAGGGCAAAACCTTGGGCAACTTTCCTTACTCCACATGCCTAATAATAATCCCTGCCCCCCCCCCAAAAAAAAATTGGTTATTTTCAATCCACAACTGTTTGTGGGGACGCTGCTGTGCGCAATTGACTGCCGCGTTTCCCCCACAAATACAGTTGGCCCTCGCCGAACGCGGGTCCCCGGAAAACCGCACTCAGTAAAATGATCAGTGACAGTGAGCTTAATAAGTAATTGGAAAAAGTGGTTAGGGGAATCCAGCCACAGGCTATCCAACCTCAAGCCTCCAGGCACATCCACACCCGACCAACGCAAGGTACGTACTGAGGCAGGCTACAGCCGGCTGGCCCACTCTCCCCGCTCGTCACTCTCCCCGCTCGTCACTCTCCCCGCTCTCACTGACTCACTGGAGACAATAAAACAGGACCATACACTACTACAGATTGGCTAACTTATTTTACCTTTGGTTCTGGAAGTGTTAGGAGACTCTCTCTTCTGTTTACCCTGCAATGCCATCATGTTGCTCTGAGTCCTCCCCTTGCGCGGCGTCTTCCCAAATGCGTATGCGCGCCGGGCCAGCCAGCGCATATAAGCAAATTTTACTTGCGTATCCGCAAAAAAGTGCCACATTTATTTCTTCGCGTATTTGGGGAATCCGTACTCAAGAAAGCCGCGTTCGGCAAGGGTTGACTAGACAGTCAATTCACTTTACAGTATATTCTGTGAAGCGGTTTGAGACAGACGTCTCGAAGATGTGATGAGGCGCTGTATCAAATGCAAGAATTATTATTAAAAGATTAGGGTATGTGAACCACTGTTGAGAGGCAAACAAATAAATTTGAGCTTTTCCAAAAGCAACAACAACAAAACGACCCTTGTATAGACAGCGTCTTTCGTGTCAGGCGGACATCCCAAGCTGCTGGACAGTCATTGTTTCAGACCCGAGCTGGGGTCGGAGAAGAGGAGGGTGGAGAAAAGGAGGGGATTTGGGGTGACCGATGGGACCGTCAAAGACGAGGGTCTTGAGACGAGACTTGAAGGAGGCCAGGGAAGGGGCGAGGCGGAGTTCCAGAGGTTGGCGGCAGAGTGGCTGAAAGCTCGCCCGCCAATGGTGGGGCGGGTGAGCGGGGGACATGGAGCAGGCCAGAGTCTGCTGAGTGGAGGGAGCGGGCAGGTTGGTAGGGGGGTTAGGAGATCACAGAGGTAGGGTGAGGTGAGGCCATCGAGAGCTTTAAATGTCTGTGTACATCATCAAATTAGTTCATATTGTGTCAAAATCTTAACATTTGACAATAGATCTATTCCTGCACACACAAACCTTGTATTTGTATATTGTATTTTATTTAAAATTTTGTTCTTTATGGTGATTTATAAAACCACAGCTTTGACCTTTGTTTTAAGGAGAAGGTAAGTTCCTGGCGTTTTCTCAGTTTAAATTGCAAATCGTAAAGAAGAAAGAGAGCTCTTGGGTTTGTTAAATAGTTCAGGTTCATGAAAAACTGACTCCCTGTCCCCGAGCCGATTGATTTCAACATCCTCTCACTTGTTTTCAAATCCCTTCATACCCTAGATCCTCCCCACCTCTCCATCGTGTGGAGCTCCTGTAGCTCAGTGGTTAGAGCCTTACAAGCGTGAGACCTGTGTTCAAATCCATGTAAGTCAGGGCGAAACCTCGTGCAAGTTTCCTCACTCCACACACGTGTCTAATAATAATAATCCCTCCAAAATTAATAAAAATTGGTCATTTCAATCCACGACTGTTTGTGGGGACGCTGCTGTGCGCAATTGGCTGCTGCGTTTCGCCCACAAATATATACAGTCAATTCACTTGACGGTATATTAGTGAAGCGCTTTGAGACACAGTCTAGAAGATGTGAAAAGCACTATATCAAATGCAAGGATTATTATTATTATTATTATTACCCCACTACCCACTGCTTCCACTCCACTGGCTCTGGCCTAATACTTGTTCAACTTGAGCCTGTGCTTTCGGCTTTGAAACTGTGTCACTCTCTCCCGCTATCCCTCCTCCTCCTCGCTTCTCGCTGCCTCCTTTCTTCCCTCAAACCTTCCTCGATGACTGTACTTACAGTCACCTCACTCTTCCCCCAGCCCCCCCAACGACCGGCTCAGTTTCGGGTTCCGCTACTGTGAGTTTGCTCTGTGCAAATCCAAGTCTTCTCTTGAATATTCCCTGAGGTAGAGTGCTTTAACACGGACGGGAACCATCTCTCGTTCAGTCCATCCATTGGTGACCGAGCTGGGATCGATATCCTGTTGGCAGATCCTCTTTGTGAAGCGACGGCGGTACCACTGGGGGCGCTCCTCTCGTACACAAGTTCCCGCTAGATTTCCGCTGACTCTCGCACTGAGGAACTTTCAACGGGCGTTTGCTGAAGGTCTCGGTTGTTGGTGTAAGCGGTGGTCGCGGTTGCTATGTGAGACATCCAGGTTTTCTGCAAAAATGGGGAGAGTAAAAAAGAAGAACCCCAGAGTGAGTGGGTGCAGCAGTGACCAGCTGGATTTTGTCTTGAGAATTAAATGGATTTTTCGTCCGCATTAAAATGGGTAAGAACACGGGGGAATTGAGGCTGGGAGTTTGCGGGGTTATAATTATCCTTCCATTTGATGAAGTGCTTTTCACGTCTTCTAGACTGTGTCTCAAAGCGCTTCACAGAAAATACTGTAAAGTGAATTGACTATATTTGTGGGCGAAACGTGGCAGCCAATTGCGCGCAGCAGCGTCCCCCCAAACAGTGGTGAATTGAAATGACTGATTTTTATTATCGTGTTTTTTTTGAGCGATTATTATTAGGCGTGTGTGTGGAGTAAGGAAAGTAGCCCAAGGTTTCACCCTGACTTCACCTGCCTGGATTTGAACACGGGTCTCACGCTTGTAAGGCGAGTGCTCCAATTGTAAGGCGAGTGCTCTAACCACTGAGCTGCAGGACTCCAGTGTTAACTGTCCACGGTGTCCAGCTAAAGCAGCCGGTGTTTCTTTTTAACCAAAATAGAATTCAGTGTATATTCTGTGTGTAGTTTACCTTGCCAGCCTCTGACTGTGCTTGAAGAGTGAACATTCCTATGGACTGATGGTACCTATTTTGATGTATTACTATGAAAGCATAACGCAGTCCGCAAGCTGCAAGAGAAGGAGATTCAGTCAGAATGTTTTACCACATAGGTACCTAGAAATTAATAATAATAATCCTTGCATTTGATACTGTGCTTTGTCATGTTGAGACGTCTCAAAGCACGTCATGGAATATACGGTAAAGCGAATTGAATGTATATTTTGCGGGCAAAACGCGGCAGCCAATTGCGCACAGCAGCGTCCCCACAAACACTCGTGGATTGAGTGACCAAATTATTACTATATTTATTAGGCTGATTATTAGCGCTGTGAGCCGCCGCCCAGCATGGATGTGGCGATACTGTACAGTATCAACACAAATTGTTGTTATTACCCCGCCGGAAAGCGATCTGACAAACGACTTTTTAGCTGATCATTATTTAGAATGAATTACGCGATGATTCTTATTTCTGGAAATCATTAGGGTATCTTCATTGTGTCGACGCTCGGGTATAACACCGGAAAAATATCATTCAATGCCAACGGAGAAAATATAGATGACTTACTGTTTGCGTAGAACGTATCAATGTTCTTGAGCTGTAATCTGTTCAGAGGTATTGGCTGATCGAATACGGCGCATGTCATCCCGTCTTTGACCAAGGAACTCAATTCAGGATTCAATGCATTCCTAGTCGTGGTAATCCTAGTTTCTAAGACTCCCGTCAATTTCTGTCAGGAAAGTAAAATTCTGCCAGTTAGCTATCCATCGCTTAACATCCAGAGATGATAATAATAATAATACTAGTACTGTGAAGTATACTCTGTGAAGGGCTTTGAGGCGTCGATAAGACGTGAAAAGCGCTAGATCAACAAACAACAAAATTACATTTATAGAGCGCCTTTCATGTCGGGAGGACGTACCAATGCGCTGAAATAAAATTCAAGGATTATTATTATATCTCCATTTGATGTTGCGCCTTATCACGTCGTTGAGATGCCTCAAGCCGCTACACAGAATATAGTGTCAATTGCAACGACCGTCTGTACAGTTGTGGTGAAACACGGCAGCCAATTGTGCGCAGCGGAGTCCCCACAAACAGTCGTGGATTGAGGGATAAAATTTTACTTAACTTTTTATGAGAGGGATTATTATTTCTGGAAAGCGATCCGCAAATCAATTAACAACCAGGTTCCTACTTACTGCTGGAAAAACGGAGGTGTGTGGAGTAAGGAAACTTGCCTAAATTCCCCAGTCTCCGATGTGAACACACCAATCATTGTGCTCCCATTATTTAGAAAAAGGGAGCAGGAAAAAATAATGTCGTTTTACAAATCTACATTAATTTCCTTAAGGCCCCTGCCCCTAAATTATAATAATAAGCATAATAATAATCCTTGCAATTTGATATAGCGCTTTTCACCTCCTCAAGACGTCTCAAAGCGCTTCACAGAATATACTGTAAAGTGAATTGACTGTATATTTGTGGGCAAAACGTGGCAGCCAATTGCGCACAGCAGCGTCCCCACAAACAGTCATGGATTGAAATGACCAATTTTTATTATTTTTGGGGGGGCTGATTATTATTAGGCGAGTGTGTGTGGAGTAAGGAAACTTGCCCAAGGTTTTGCCCTGATTCTGCCTGGATTTGAACACGGGTCTCATGCTTGTAATGGGAGTGCTCTAACCGCTGAGCTACAGGAGCTCCACAATAATAGAATTTGAAGTAGAAAAGGTAGAAACAATGACAGGATGAGTAAAACGTGAATATTGAAAATGATCTCCATTATACGCAACAAATTAATGAACATGATCAAAACTGGTCATTCAGAACTGGGGCTGAACCACTAGCTCAATTCACCACAATAACAGGAATAGCCAGTCTGTCATCACCTGGGCCACATTTCATAGAATAATAGGATCTTACGCACAAAAGGAGGCCATTCAGCCCATCTAGTCTGTGCCGGCTCTTTGAAAAGAGCAACTCAATCCCACTGCCCAGCTCTCACCCCATAAACTAACAGACCTTTTTCCCTAAATAAAGATCTAATTCTCTTTTAAAAGCTCTTATGGAATCGGCCTCCACCACCTTTTTAGGCAATGCATTCCAGATTCGAACAACACGCTGAGTGAAAACATTTCTCCTCAGCTCCCCTCTGCTTCGTTTTGAAACTATTTTAAATCTGTGACCACGAGTCACTGATTCCCCCACCAGTGGAACAGTTTTTCCTTATTCACCCTGTCGAATCCCCTCATGATTTTATAAACCTCTATTAGGTCTCCTCTCAACCTTCTCTGTTCTAAAGAGAATAGACCTAGCCTTTCCCCATAACTTGAAGTCCCTCAATGCTGGTACATTCTAGTAAACCTTCTTTGCACCCTTTCCAATGCCTTAACATCCTTTCTGTAGTGTGGTGACCAGAATTGGACACAGTACTCCAGCTGAGGCCTAACCAATGTGGGCAGTTACCTTAAATCATGGCTGATCTGCAATCAACTCCACTCAAAAAACACTTAGTTTAGTCTGTAGCCAACAGGTGAAACTAGTCATTCGAGAATTCAATCTCATTTGGTTGTTTTCTCTTCCCAGGACCTCCTCTAAGTGCCTATAGCTTGGGTGTGTGCTTTGAGATTTCAGTGCAAATGTTTATTACCTTTTTAGTGCGTTTAATCTTCATGATTAAAAGGAAGTCATCAAATAAAACCAAGTACACGTCTAGGATTTTATTGTTTCCTGTAAGAAAGTAGGGGAAAGAAGAAACTTATGTTGAATATTAATACATTAATAATAATCCTTGCATTTGATATAGCGCTTGATCACGTCTTCTAGACATCTCAAAGCGCTTCACAGAATACACTGTAATGTATTACCCCCGGAAAAGCGATCCGCCAATCGACTAACAACCAGGTTCCTACTTACTGCTGGGTAAACAGAGGCTTGTGGAGTAAGGAAACTTGTCTAGGATTTCACTCTGAACCCTGGTCCTCTCGCTTCCGAAAAGTGAGAGCTCTAACCACTGAGCTACTATATATTTTTAAATGTCAAGTAATTTGCATTGATGGAATAAATAACAAAAACAACTTTGATTTATATAGCTAACCTCCATGCCGGGTGGCGTCTCACAGCGCTTCACATTAATGAATAAATGACATTTACCTGCGAGTCCTAATTTCCCTTCATGTAAGAGCTGTCTGTTTGGCGATGTGAGAAATCCCTCTTCCATATTATCTTTCAGGGTATGTTTCAGACACTGGTCATCATTGGGGGGGAAAAATAATGAAAGTTATGCAATGAAAGATGGTGGCTTGGTACATTTTAACGCATACATTTTATAAACTATTTTAATTACTAGCATTTTACTTTCTTCCTTTCCACATTCCCCTCTACTCCCCTCACATCCCTTCTCCCTGTCCCCAAATCTCACAAGGACAAAGCTCTCATAATAATAATAATAATAGTAATGCTTCCATTTGATACAGCCCGTTATCCTGTCTTCAAGACATCTCAAAGCGCTTCACAGAATACAGTTTAAAGTGTTGTGACTGTGTATTTTGTGGGCGAAACGTGGCAACCAATTGTTTATTTACAATGACGAGGATTTCCAAGATAGTAATGACGTTGCGGGCAGCTCTATCCCTCGTTATCTCCCTTGTTGCTCTTTGTGCCAATGAGTCATTATTGTTCTAACAAGATAACAAGAAACTCGGGGCCAAATCAGCCAGTCAGTCAGACACACAATCAGCCAGGCACTCAAACAATCAATCAGTTTCCTTACTCCACACAAACGCCTAATAATAATCTGTCCAAAAAATAATAAAATTGGTCATTTCAATCCACGACTGTTTGTGGGGACGCTGCTGTGTGTGATTGGCTGCCGTGTTTCGCCCACAAATATATAGTCAGTTCACTTTACAGTATGTTCTGTGAAGCGCTTTGAGACGCAGTCGAGAAGATGTGAAAAGCGCTATATCAAATGCATGGATTATTATTATCATTACCCCTTTGCCCTCTCTTTCCCCATCTTCAGATGGCATCTGAAGCTCTTCCTCTTCGCCCGTGCCAACCGCGTTCCTACTCACTGCTCGGTAAACGGAGGTGTGTGTTTGGAGTAGAGAAACTTGCCTGAGGTTTTTGCCCGGCCTGGGAATCAAACCAGGATCTTCTCGCTTGTGAGGCGAGTACTCTTAAACCGCTGAGCTACAGGACTCCACTGTTGACCCATGTTACAGATAATACACTAATTAATCATTCAATATTTTATTGAAAGAAAAAAAAACACAGAATGACTCACCTCTGGTACAAATACGTTCTTGTTTCGTTCCCAGATTGGAGGCCACACAATCACCTCCTGAAGCTGCTGAATTTTCTGAAAACCTTCTAGCCATTTCACCTTCCCCTCAAGATCACCTGCCACACAAACAATACTTAGATATTCTACCATAAGCCATTGAAAAATAGTCATACTTGCAAGGGAGAGGCAAGGGCTCTAACTACTGAGCTACTGGAGCTGCTTAATAATAATAATAATAACAATAATAATCCTTGCATTTGACATAGCACTTTTCACGTCTTCTAGAGTGTGTCTCAAAGCGCTTCACAGAATATACTGAAAAGTGAATTGACTGTATATTTATGGGCCAAAAGCAGCAGCCAATTGCGCACAGCGGCATCTGCACAAACAGACGTGGATTGAAATGACAAATTTTTATAATTGTGTTTTTTTTTGAGGGATTATTATTAGGCATGTGTGTGTATGTGTGGAGTAAGGTTTTGCTCTGATTTGCCTGGATTCAAAATGCTCACGCTTGTAAGGCGAGCGAGCGAGTGAGTGAGTGAGCGAGTGAGTGAGCGAGTGAGTGAGTGAGCGAGTGCTCTAACCACTGAGTTACAGGAGCTCCACAGCAGTAAATGCAGTGTCACTCTTTTCATTCAACTCCAAAGTCAACTCACAGATGGACTTGTCCACGTGCTCGATGATACTATGGATGGTCAGCTTTAGGTCCTGGTCGTCGCTCCTCTCCCAAACGTTCTTGAGCAATAAAGGGTATCTTGTGATCCTCTGCAGGGGCGACACCAACAGGTCTGACAAGTGCAGCCGCTTGCACTGGTGTTTCTGCTCACACCACTGCCCCCCACACACAATACAGGGAGAGACAGAGAGAGAGAGAGATGTCTGCAGTAGGTATTCAGCACCATCAACAACAACAACAACAACATTGCACTTATATAGCGCGTTTCACGTCGGGAGGACGTCCCAAAGTGCTGAACAGTCAGGTCAGGAGCCAAGCGGGGGTGGGGGGGGAATGGAAGGAGAGCGGATAGAGGGGAAGGCTGAATCGGCCTTGAAGGAGGAAAGGGAGGAAGCGAGGGGGAGGGGGCTGCGGGATGGAGTTCCACAGTGTGGGAGCAGAGAGGCTGAAAGCCCAGCCGCCGACGGTTGGGTGGTTAGGGCGGTGGACGTACAGCAGGCCTGAGTCTGCTGAACGGAGGGTGCGGGTGGGCTGATAGGGAGTCAGTAGGTCAGAGAGATAGGCGGGGGCAAGGCCGTGAAATACAACATGTATTTAGATAGGGCTCATTATGTGGGGTAGTGTCCCAGAGCGCTGGGCGGTGGCAGAGTCTGACACTGAGCCAGGGGGGGAGAGGGAGGGCAGGTAATAATAATACTGCTACTACTACTACTACTAATAATAATAATCCTTGCATTTTGATATAGCGCTTTTCACGTCTTCTGGACTGTGTTTCAAAGCGCTTCACAGAATGTACTGTAAAGTGAACTGACTGTAATTTTCTGGGTGAAACGCGGCAGCCATTTGCATACTGAAGAGTCCTCACAAATAGTGATGGATTGAAAATGACCAATTTTTATTATTGTGTTTTTTGGGGGGATGGATTATTATCAGGCGTGTGTGTGTCTGCGGAGTAAGCAAACTTCGCCCTGACCTGCCTGGCTTCGAACACAGGCCTCACGCTGACAAGGCAAGTGCTCTAATCACTGAGCCACAGAAGCTCAAGGTGACCGTAACTATGATCAATTATGAAGGTCTTTAGGTGGGATTTGAATTGGGAGGGAGGGGGGGGGGGGGGGGGATTTGAATTGGGAGGGGGGGGAGGGGGATTTTCTACATTGCACAGTAAACAATGGACTTGGTAATGGTGGCTCGACAGGGAATAATACAATAAGGAATTCCCCATCTTGAGGGAAACTCTGGTATCTAAATATCATAATAATAATCATTGTATGTGACACATGCATCTTCAAAATGCTCAAAGCGCTTCACAGGATACACTGTAAAGTGAATGTACTATGGGTTTTGTGAGTGAAACACAGCAGCCAATTGTGCACAGCAGCGTCCCCTCAAACAGTCGTGGGTTGAGTGACCCGATCATTATTTATTTATCTGTTTATTTTGAAGGGATTATTACACCTGGAAAAGCGATCCGTCAATCGACTAACAAGGGGATCCTACTTACTACTGGGTAAACAGAGGTGTGTGGGGTAATAATAATAATAATCCTTGCATTTGATATAGCGCTTTTCACATCTTATCGACATCTCAAAGCGCTTCACAGTGCTGTACTGTAAAGTGAATTGACTGTGTATTTGTGGGACGAAACATGGCAGCCAATTGTGCACAGCAATTGTCCCCACAAACAGACGTGGATTGAAATGATAATTTTTTTTATTATTGTGGTTTTTTGTGGGGGATTATTATTAGGCGTGTATATGGAATAAGGAAACTTGCTCGAGGTTTCGCCCTGACCTGTCTGGATTCGAACACAGGTCTCACGCTTGTAAGGTGAGTGCTCTAACCACTGAGCTACAGGAGCAACTTGCCTAAGGTTTCATCCTGACCGGACTCAACTGGGAATCGAACCCAGTTCCTTTTGCTTGCGAGGCGAGCGCTCTAACTAGTACGGAAGTATAATTTACTGTTCGCTCATTAACTAAAATAATAGCCACACAATATGAGGACGGGAATCAGTAAATATACCTTCAAAAAAATTTGAAAGTCCTCTCTTGTCTTTAGGGTTCCAAGGTAATGGATTCCTTCGGAATAATTCAAGCAATACACCTGGTGAGCACGGCACACATCCTCCTGAAACTGATAGAAAGATTGATAATATTAACAATAATCCTTGCATTCGATATAGCACCTTATCAAGATGGGCTCAAAACGCTTCACAGCATATAGTATAAACACAGCAGCCTGTATTTTAAGTAACAAAACATCAAGTAACTGAAATCTTATTGCAATCAAAACTGGAATTAATAGTAATAATAATTCTCGCGTTCGATATAGAATCTTATCATGTGTATGACACGTTTCAAAGCGCTTCTCAGAATTCACATACAGTAAATTGAATTGACTATATATTTTGTGGACGAAACGCGGCTGCCAATTGTGCACAGCAGCGTCCCCACAAACAGCCGTGGATTGTGAGTGATCAAATTATTACTGTTTTTGGAGGGATTATAAACCCAGGAAAGTAATCCACCGATTAACTAACAACCCGGTTCCTATTTACTGTGAGGTAAACAGAGGCTTGGGGAGTAGGAAAGCTCCCCTAAGGTTTCACCCTAACCGGGAATCGAACCTGGGTCCTTTCGTCTGCTAGGCGAGTGCTCTAACTAATACTGCTAATAATACTAAGAATTAAAAGTCCATGTAATTAAAATGATTTGTTGAAAGGAGGCAGTGTTGAGGCAAGTAATGTAACTTTGAAAATAATCTTTAGATTGACTTTGTGATGACTGTCTCATCTCTGCTTCTTTTTCAGGCTTTTCTATATACACAACAACTTGGATTTATATAGCGCCCTCTCTCAGTCCATGCCTGATGGTATCTCAGAGCGCTTCCCAATAACGGATCGCGGGGCCGAGCCAGGGGGAGGGGGGAAGAAGGTGACCGAAAGTGCGGTCAAAATAAAAGTCTTTAGCCGAGATCTGAAAGTAGGAAGAGAGAGGGGAGAGGTGAAGTGAGTAAGGAAGGGAGTTCCAGAGCCTCGGGAGTAGTGGCTGAAGGCACGGCCGCCGATGCTGGAGCGGAGGATTCGGGGGACAAGGAGGAGGCCAGACTTGGTGGAGCAAAGGCAACGGGTGCTGTTTTGAGTGGAGAGGAGGTCAGAGAGGCAGGGGGGTGCTGAGGAGTGGAGGGATTTGAAAACAAGAGTGAGGATCTTGAAATCAATCCTTTCCAGGACAGGGAGCCAGTGCAGTCTGGGGTAACCAGGGAGTGGAATTTGGTATGGGTATATAAACCATCAACTGAAAATGTCTTGTAAAATAAAGTACCTTTGACAGCACGGAGATGGAAACTGAGAGATCCTGGGACCTTTCAATTTCAGTCAGGAGGCTGGTCAACAAGTCCTCGCTCACCTAAATACAGTCAAATCGCAACAACATCTCAGTCAATCTGTCAAAACATAACTTCAAAATATAATAATAAACCTCGCATTTGATACGGCGACTTATTGGGTAATTGAGACGTCTTGAAGCGCTTCAGAGAATATACTGTGAAAAAAAACACAATAAATTGGTCATTTCAATCCAATACATTCACCCCCATATATACAATTCACTTCAATTCACTTAGCTGTCTGTGGGACACTGCTGTGCGCAATTGGCTGCCATGTTTCGCCCACAAATATACAGTCAATTCACTTTACAGTATATTCTATGAAGCGCTTTGAGACGTCGATAAGATGTGAAAAGCACTATATTAATGCAAGGATTATTATTATCACTGTGAAGAGAATTGACTATATTTTGTGGGCAAAACGCAGCAGCCAATTGCGCACAGCAGTCGTGGATTAAGTAACCAAATTATCATTATTTTGTGAAGAGATTATTACTCCCAGAAAGCAAGCCGTCAATGGTAAACAGAGGCTTGTGGATTAGGAGTTGCTGACGGGACCATTGAAGAGGAGATTCTCACGGTGGGACTTGAAGTAGGCCAAGGAGGGGGTGAGGTGGAGGGACTGTGGGATGGAGTTCCAGAGGTTGGGGGCAGAGAGGCTAAAGGCTCGCCCGCCAATGGGCGATTGGATCGGGGGACATGATATAGTTAAGTTACCTTGCATAATTCATTGATGTTTCCAAACAGTCTCCAGCAATGAACATCTATAAGACAGCCTCTGCTCTGTAGATGCTTCAGTGTGTTGAGAAAGACCTTTAGAAACAGGATGAAACGAGAGACAAATCAAAACATCATAAAATCAAATGCAAAATCAGGCGTTACATTCCACCGAGTCTTGGCCTCATTTGCCAAACCATTTTTGCCTGAAGATTCAAAGCAGTGCAGAATTGTTGATAATAATTATTAATAATACATAATAATAATCCCTGCATTGGATGTAGCATCAAAGTCGCTGAGACATCTCAAAGCACTTTGTGAAACGCGGCAGTCATTTGCGCACGGGTGAGGTTGAGTTTTTTTGAGCAGATTAGTTGGCGAGACATGAACAATGCCAAAGACAGACTGCAATACACTGGGAGGTTTGCAGAAAAATAATAAAATTAATTATAATCCTTGCGTTTGATATAGCGCTTTTCTCGTCTTCTATACGTCTCAAAGAGCTTCACAGAATATAATGTAAAGTGAACTGACTGTATATTTGTGGACGAAACACGGCAGCCAATTGTGCACAGCAGTGTTCCACAAACAGTTGTGGATTGAAACGACTAATTTTATTATCATGGTTTTTTTGGGGGGGATGGATTATTATCAGGCACGTGGAGTAAGGAAAACTTGCCCAAGGTTTTGCCCTGATCTGCCTGGATTCGAGCACAGGTTTTACGCTTGTAAAGCGAGTGCTCTAATCACTGAGCTACAGGCGCTCCATAGTAATAATAGTAATATAATAATAAATAATAATGATCCTTGCATTGGATATAGTGCTTTATCACATCAATCAGTAGGAATAGCCTGGCGTGAGATCGGTTGCGATTTGATTTCTGACCGGATTAATGTTTGACATAAGAACAGAACAATAAGGAGAAGGAGTAGGTCATTCAGCCCCTCGAGCCTGCCCCACCATTCAATAAAATCATGGCTGATCTTCTAATCTAACTATACCTGCCCTGCTTTATCCCCATAAATGGAGTCCTGTGGCTCAGTGGTTAGAGCACTCACTTTACAAACATGAGATCTGTGTTCAAATACAGGCAAATTAGGACGAAACCTTGGGCAAGCTTCCTTACTCCGCACACACCTAATAATAATCTGTCCAAAAAACCCCACAATAATAAAAATTGGTCATTTTCAATCCACAACTGTTTGTGGGGACGCTGCTGTGCACAATTGGGTGCCGCGTTTCACCCACAAATATAGTCAAATTGACTTTACAGTTTATTCTGTGAAGCGCTTTGAGACGTCCTTTCAAAAGATATGAAAAGTACTATATCAAATGCAAGGATTATTATTGTTATAATCCTTTAATATCTCTGTCTCTTTGCGAGTGCGATTGACGACCTCACCTCCTGCATTAACAGCAGCTGATCAAGAAAATAATTCCGTTCAGTGGTGAACACCTCCCACAGGGATTCCTGCAGTATCTCATCTCTCTGGCGGGGCCGAGGTTCTCGCTCGCTCTCACCCTCTGCCCGGCTCTGTGTCCCCATCTCCTGGGTCCTGCATTTATGCTAAAAAAAGATTCAACAACAACAACGAATGCCATTTGTACAGAGGTTTTCAGGTCAGGAGGACGTCACAAGGCGCTGGACAGTCAGGGATTCGGACCTGAGCTGGGGGCTGGGATCAGGTGGGGGGGTGGAGGGCATGGAGAGCAGGGTGGTGGTAGGATGGAGGAGGTAAGAGGGTGGTGGGCAGGAAGGGTGGGGGCAGGAAGGGTGGAGGGTGGGAGTAGGAAGGTGGCAGGCAGGGTGGAGGGCAGGAAGGGTGGAAGGAAGGCAGGGTGGGGGTAGGAGGCTGGGGTTAGGAGGGTGGAGGGCAGGCAGGGTGGGGTGGGAGGGCAGGAAGGGATGGGGTAGGAGAGCAGGGAGGGTGGAGGGAAGGGAGGGTGACTGAAGGTGTGGTCAAAGACTATATACCATCTAGTCCTTAACTATTTACTGCATCCACGAGGTATAATTCCCCCAAACAGAAATCTTATCTAATTTGCTTTTGAAAACCTTGTCCTGTTGACTCCGCGGGAAGTGCCTTCAGTGAACAGGGGCTGGATACCTGGTAATGTTGGAAGCCATAATCTTTCTGCTGTTTCAGTTTGAACGAGGCCAAGATATTCTCCAGCTCCGAGGGTTGCTTTTGCTTTCCTTTGTTCTAGACAAATTCACAAGTGGTGGAGGGCAGGTTAGTGACTACAGTAACCTCTGTCTCATTCCCTTCTGCCGCACGGAAACCGTGACAAACAAACAACAACAACAACAACAACAAAGCGCGTATAGCGCCTTTCACGTCAGGAGAACGTCCCAAAGAGCCGGACATTCAATGCTTCAGATCCGAGCTGAGGACGGGGCGTGGGGAGGGGGTTGGTGGGAGGTGGGGGGAGGAATTAGGAGCGGGTCGTTGGGGCTGATGTCCGCCCCCTCCGCTACTGAACAGGGGGGCGAGGGCAAGTTGGTAAGGGGATAGGAGGTCACGGATGTAGGGTGAGGCAAAACGTAATAATAACGTTCTTGGAACGTCTCAAAGCACTTCGCAGAATGTACTGTGGAGTGAATTGACTATATTTTGTGGACAAAACCAACTGAACACAATACTGTCCCACAAACAGTCGTGGGTTGAGTGAGCAAATCTTTGTTTTTCAAGGGAATTATTACTCCCACAAAGCGATCCACCAATCGACTAACAACTGGGTTTCTACTTACTGCAACGTAAGCAGAGGCTTGTGGAGTAAGGAAACTTGCTTAAAGGTTTCAACCTGACCGGAATCACCGGGTCCTCTCGCTTGAGAGCCGAGTGCTCTTAATCAATACACTATACAGGACTCCATTTTATCTGGGAGTATAATTTACTGTTTGCACATATACCCAAAATTTCACCCTGCCTGGGAATCAAACCCAGGTCACTATATCAAGTTCAATGATTATTATTTTAATGACATATTGGACAATAAAATATTATCTACCTTGACTTCTCTGATGGACTGAACCTAAAATGGGAATGAGATGAAAGTACCAGTTATTTCTTTTATCATCATTTTTAATAACAAAAAGTACATTTGTTCAGCGCCTTTCATGTTGGGAGGACGTCCCAAGGCGCTGACAACAGACAACCTGAAACTCCAAACTTTCGGACAATTTTAAGCGCAAAATAAAACTGCATTTAAATTACATTGATTTTTCATGATTTTTAAGGGAGTAATAATTAATAGCTAATTAATAATTAACAGTGTAACTCTTTGACCATACCCACAGTCACTTCCCCACAGTAAATACAAACACACACAATATGATGATCACATGATTCATTTTTGTTGTCTGTTACGTAAGAACATAAGAAGTAGGGGCAGGATTGGGCCATTCAGCCCCTCAAGCCCACCCCGCCATTTAATATGATCATGATCTTCTATCCTAATTCCATTTACCCGCCCTGACCCCATGTTCCTTAATCCCTTTAGCTTTTAAAAAATTGTCGTTCACAGCCTTGAATATATTTAATGTTACAGTTATATCATAGCATCTCTTTCCATAGATTTGCATCACACATTTCTTTGGAAGAAATAATTCTTTCTGATACTGATCTATATGTGAATAATTATAACAGGAACATTATTTGGGAAAATATCAGAATAGTATCTGAGGGGCTCTACCTACAAAATGACAGTAGATTATCAGAACTTTTTAGGTGATTCCTGGAGGATAATAATCATAATAATCCTTGCATTTGGTATAGCATCTTTTCACGTTATTCAGAGGTCTCACAGCGTTACATGGCATACACTGTAAAGGGATTTAACTCTATATTTTGTGGGCGACATGTGGCAGCCAATTGCAGACAGCAGTGTCCCCAAAAACAGTCGTGGATTGAGTGACCAAATTACTTTGCTTTAATCATTATTTTTTTTAAAGCGATTATTACCCCCAGAAATCCAATAGCCGATCGACTAGTAACCGGGGTTCCTACTGACTGCTGGGTAAACAGAGGCCTGTGTGTGGAGTAAGGAAACTTGCCTAAGGTTTCGCCCTGCCCGGGAATTGAACCCAGGTCCTCTCACTTACGAGGCAAGTGCTCTAACCACTGAGCTGCAGGACTCCACAAGAATCCTGTAAACATATGCCTTGTTCCTACCACTCATTTCACTACACCAAAGCTATGCAATAGGAGTCATGAATGTAATAAAATGACTCAGTGGGCACACATGGTAGAAGAGTTACTCTGTTAATTATAAATTAGCTATTAATTATGACTCCATTAATCCACATTGCAATGTATGTAATTATTCCCTGTTTTTGAAATAAATCTTTTGACCAGGTGATTTAAAAAAAATAATAGCAATAAACCTTGTAGTTGCTATAGCGCCTTATCACGTCTTCAGGACGTCTCAAAGCCCTTCACGGAATATACTGTAATGGGAATTGATTGTATATTTTGGGGGAGAAAAAAGCGACAGCCAATTGCGTACTGCAGCGTCCCACAAACAGTCGTGGATTGAGTGGTTGGCCACATTATATTTTTCTCTTATTATTTATTCAAAGGGTTTATTATCCCCAGTAAAGAGATCCGTCAATCGACTGACAGCAGAGTCCCTACTCTCATTGCTACATAAACAGAGGCGTGCGGAGTAAGGAAACATAGAATGCACAGAATATAATAATTAACTGTATGATTTTAAAGGATTGGGGTTTTACTGACCGATAACGTGTACAGTATTCTTATCAGTTACACACAGTACATGCACTTGATGGGAATATATATGATATTTTAATATAGTTTTAGCCACAGCCTATGTATTAAACATGTCAGAATAGCTCCACAGATATAACATTACCACTCCTCGTCTGGTAAAGGGCCATTTTGACTTTTTGGTTTCTGGAACAGAAAGTTAGAATACTTCAGAATGTCAGTACAGACCTGACTGAGAATTACCACTACTACTAATAATACACATTGCATTTGATATAGCACCTTATCATTAACATTGCTGAGACGTCTCAAAGTGGATTTGAATGTATATTTTGTGAGCCCAATGCGTCAGCCAATTGCGCACAGCAGCTTCCCTACAAACAGCCGTGGATTGAGTGACCAAATTATATTTATTTCTTTATTTGTTTTTGAAGGCATTATTACCCATGGAAAAGAATTCCGCCAATCAACTAAAAACCGTGTTCCTACTGACTGCTAAGTAATCAGAGGCATATCAACCAATCAATCAAAACTTACATTTATATAGTGCCTTTCACGTCGAAAGGACGTCCCAAGGCGCTGTACAGTTAGGTACGGACAAGAGCAGGGAGGGAGGGGTCGGGGCAGAATGAAGAAAAGGAGGAAAATTGACTGTATATTTTGTGGGTGAAACACGGCAGCCAAATTGCGCACAGTAGACTCCCACAAACAGTCATGGAAGTGGGATTAGGCGAAAAAGGGGGGGAAAATGGCAAGAGGAGGGGTCGGGGTAGGGGGAAGGAGAGCAGAAAACCTGACTGTCTATTTGTGGGCAAAATGTGTGTGTGCATTAAGGAAACCTGCCTAAGGTTTTGCCCTGCCCGGGAATCGAACCCAGGTCCTCTCACTTCATAGAATCATAGAATTTTATGGCACAAAAGGAGGCCATTCGGCCCATCTAGTCTGTGCCGGTTCTTTGAAAAGAGCGACTCAATCCTACTGCCCAGCTCTCTCCCCATAACCTAACAGACCTGTTCTCCCTAAATAAAGATCTAATTCTCTTTTAAAAGCTGTTATCGAATCGGCCTCCACCACCTTTTCAGGCAATGCATTCCAGATTTGAACAACACGCTGAGTGAAAACATTTCTCCTCAGCTCCGCTCTGCTTCGTTTTGAAACTATTTTAAATCTGTGACCACGAGTCACAGATTCGCCCACCAGTGGAAACAGTTTTTCCTTATTCACCCTGTCGAATCCCCTCATGATTTTATAAACCTCTATTAGGTCTCCTCTCAACCTCTCTGTTCTAAAGAGAATAAATCTAGCCTGTCTAGCCTTTCCTCATAATTGAAGTCCCTCAATCCTAGTACCATTCCAGTAAACCTTTGCACCTTTTCCAATGCCTTAACATCCTTTCTATAGTGTGGTGACCAGAATTGGACACAGTACTCCAGCTGAGGCCTAACCAAAGTTTTATAGAAGTTAGTCAACACTTCCTGACTTTTGTACTCTATACCCCTATTTATAATACTCTATAGTACTCTATAGTACTCTATACCCCTAAATATCCCATATGCCTTCTTAAAGGCTTCGTCTACCTGTCCTGCCACCTTCAAAGAGTCACTAACACAAATCCCCAGGTCTCTTTATTCCCTTAAACCCCTTAAAATTGTACTATCTAGCCTATATTGCCTCCCCTCATTTCTTCTCCCAAAATGTATCATCTCACATTTCTCTGCATTAAATTTCATCTGCCATGTGTCTGCCCACTTTACCATTTTATCTATATCTTCTTGCAGATGCTTACTATCCTCCTCACTATTTACTATTCTCCTTAACTTAGTATCATCTGCAAACTTGGAAACTATGCTCCCTACACCCAAGTCCAGACCATTAATATATGTTAAAAAAGAGCAGTGGTCCCCAAACCCATCCCTGGAGGACACCACTGCACACTTCCCACCAGTCTGAAAAACAGCCGCTCACCACAACTCTCTGCTTTCTGTCTCGCAGCCAGTTGTGGATCCATGCTGCCACTGTCCCTTTAACACCGCGGGCCTCTACTTTCCTAATAAGCCTCTCATGCGGTACTTTGTCAGATGCCTTTTGAAAGTCCATGTAAACTACATCAACTGCGCTACCCTCGTCTACCCATTCCGTTACCTCATTGAAAAATTCTAGCAGATTTGTAAGGCAAGATTTGCCTTTAACAAATCTATGCTGGCTGTCCTTTATTGGCCTATATCTTTCTAAGTGAAGATCTATCTTATCCCTGATTATAGTCTCTAGATGTTTGCACACTACCAACGTTAGACTGACTGGCCTGTAGTTCCCAGGTTTGTCCTTCTGCCCCTTTTTATACAGGGCAGTAACATTAGCAACCTTCCAGTCCTCTGGCACCACCCTTGTGTCCAAGGAAGATTGAAAGATTGTGGCCAGAGTCTCTGTTATTTGCTCTCGTACTTCCCTTAGTAACCTAGGATGCATCCCATCTGGACCGGGTGTCTTATCTACCTTGAGTGCCATCAACCTTTTCAGTACTTCCTCTCTGTTTATACTAATCCTATCCATTTCTTTTACCCTCTCCTCCAATACTGTAGCATTGGCTGCAATATCTTCTCTTGTGAAGACAGAGGCAAAGTACTCAGTCAGTACATCAGCCATGCCCTCTGCCTCCACAATAAGATTTCCTCCATGGCCCCTAATTGGCCCCACCCTACCCTTGACCAATCTTTTACTCTTAATATGTTTGTAAAATACCTTAGGGATCCTTTTAATGTCACCTACTTGCTTGCGAGGCAAACGCTTTAACCACTGAGCTACAGGACGCCACAAATGTAATGTTTTGAGTTACTGACCATTCAGCCCACAGCACTTTAAAAGCATGTTACAATAATAATAATAATCCTTGCATGTGATATAGCGCTTTTCACATCTTATCGACGTCTCAAAGCGCTTCACAGAAGTGAAGTGAATTAATTGTATATTTGTGGGCGAAACGTAGCAGCCAATTGCGTACAGCAGCGTCCCCACAAACAGTCATGGATTGAAAATAACCAATTTTTATTTTTGTGGTTTTTTTTGGACGTATTATTATCGGGCTTGTGGAGTAAGGAAACCTGCCCAAGGTTTCGCCCTGATCTGCCTAGATTCAAAAACGGGTCTCACGTTTGTAAGGCGAGTGCTCTAACCATCGAGCTATAATAATAATAATAATCCTTGCATTTGATATAGCACTCTTCACATCTTATTGACCGCTCAAAGCGCTTCACAGAATATATACTGTAAAAACGTTGCAAAGATGGAGAGAGCGTCAATCAATCGCAAAGAACCGAACGAGTCACATTTACGGATGAAAACGCATCCAAAAATAAAAATACATTTAAAAAAATCCAATGGACTGAGGTAATGACTCAGGGTTTACCTGTGTTGGGCGTCCACACAGAAGTTAGACTCTCAGCACCATCTGAGATAAGCAAATCCCCTGGAAATACGTCGAGACCCGGAAGGGAGACCACAACTGAGGTACGTCTGCATTCAGAGGGTTGCCTTGGGAGCGGGTAAAATACACGTTACGTATTGATATCTTCTCACGTGATATCATTATAGATTAACACTGTACTGATACTGATTCATCAACACCAAGAATATTTTGGTAAATGAAGCATCGTCCTTTTTGTAATTACCGTCTGTCGGTCCGGTGTTTTGTTGTTAATAATAATAATAATAATCCTTGCATTTGCTATAGCGCTTTTCACATCTTATCGACGTCTCAAAGATGTGAAAAGCGTTATATCAAATTCAAGGATTGTTATAATAATAAAACAATCCTAGCATTTGACACAGCGATTGATCGTGACTTTGAGACGTCTCAAAGCGCCTCACCAAATATATTGTAAAGTGGATTGACTGTGTATTTTGTGCGGACAAAACGCGGAAGCCAATCATGCACAGCAACTGTCCCACAAACAGTCAGGATTAGGTGACCATATTTATTTTTGTGTGGGGGTGCGGGTGAGGGAGGAGAGAAGGATTATTACCCCCAGAAAAATGATCCACCCATCGATTAACAACCAGGTTCCTACTTACTGCCACGTTAACAGTGGTGTGTGGAATCAGGAAACGTGCCTGAGGTTTCACCCTGCCCGGGAATCGAACCTGGGTCCTCTCAACTGTGAGGCGAGCGCTTTATAACCACTACGCTATTGGAATATTATATATTTTTTGGACAATTGTGTTGATTGAAAATATCTTAAAAGTAATGGGTAAAATCAGGGTAGTAGTAGAAGATAGCATATTATCCTCGCTGATTTGAAAATATTTTCTTTTGAATGCATTTCTCTAACTCCACCAACTCCCTAAAAAAAGTACTAGATATTTAAGCAGAGAGAATAATAATAATCCTTTCATTTGATATAGCGCTTTTCACATTTTATCATCGTCTCAAAGCACTGCACAGAACATACTGTAAAGTGAATTGACTGTATATTTGTGGGCGAAACGCGGCAGCCAATTGCGCACAGGAGTGTTCCTACAAACAATTGTGGATAGAAATGACCAATTTTTATTACTGTGGATTTTTTTTGGAGGGATTATTATTTAGGCGTGTGGAGTAAGGAAACTTGCCCAAGGTTTTGCCCTGCTCTGGCTGGATGAAAAATAATAAAAACAAAAATATGCGCCGACAATTAACACAAATCATTTATTTTGGTGTTTGTTGCCAAGTTACTCACTCCTTGTGATTTAGACCTGGTTACTCACTGATGTCAATTTCATATCAGGTGAATCTCACAAGCGTAACCAAACTGTTAGATTCTGTTTTGCCTAAAATATATAACCCGCTATTCGTTGGTGAAAACACCAGAGCAACTACTGGCTCAGATAAACACAGTGAGCAATTGAGTTTTATAACATTCAAATTCGTCCGTCCATTTGGATTTTGCTGCCTGCTATTTCCTTGGGCACATTATTAACAACAACAATTTGCATTTATATAGCACCCTCCACACCAGGAAGTGTCTGGATAGCAATAATAATAATTGTTGCATTTGATAATCATAATAATGAATAATAATCCTTGAATTTGATATAGCGCTTTTCACGTCTTCTAGACATCTCAAAGCACTTCACAGAGTATACTGTACTGTGAAGTGAATTGACTGTACATTTGTGGGCAAAAGTTTACAGCCAATTGCGCACAGCAGCACCCCACAAACAGTCGTGGATTGAATGACTGTATAATGTGCCATTTATTTAAATCTTAAAATCTTTACAATTTCATAATGTTTTTTTAATGGAAGAAAAAATGCTATAACAATCTGAAATTACCTACCTTGGGGGAATGGAATCAACAGCTGTCTGACCAAATGAGAAACAGAAAATTAGTTGAAAATCAGATGATAAGTAAATACTTGAGAGCAACTGAGGAGATTTTAACAAAGCTCGCAAATAGATTGTTTATCAAAAACTGAAATTACCACATAGAAAGGTTTAAAATTTTATTTCAGTCTATTATTCATAGCAATGAGGACCATTGGAAAACTATTTAGAATGCAGTAGTTACATAATAATTGTTGAATTTGCATTTGATACAGCGCCTTATCACATCTTTTGAGACTTTTCAAATAATAATACTTATATTTGATATAGCACCTTGTCACATCTTCTAGACATCTCAAACCGCTTCACAGAATGTACTGTAAAGTAAATTGACTGTATATTTGTGGGCAAAAATGCAAGGATTATTATTATCACATATTGTGGGCGAAACGCAGCAGCCAATTGCACACAGCAGCATCCCCACAAACAGTCGTGGATTGAATTGACGAGTTCATTATTTCATTTTGAGGGATTATTATTAGGTGGAGTAAACTTGTCCAATGTTTCACCCTGACCTGCTTGGAAGTGAACCCAGGTCTCTCACTTTTAGGGTGGGTGATCTAACCAGTGAGCTATAGGACAGTATATTCTGTGAAATGCTTTGTGACGTCTAGAAGATGTGAAAAGCGCGAAATCAAATGCAAAGATTATACAGTATATTGTTAGGAAAATCAAAAGTATCCTATATAACAGATGTTTTGGACAATATCCCTTGTTGCATAAAATATTCTTAGCTCATAAATAGTTGATGATAGATAAGATTTAAATGAAAAGGGAAAGATGATATTTCCTCTTATTGACGTTTATCTACCTTCATAATCATTGTAATAATAGTAATCCTTGCGATTGATAAGAGCTCTTGATCATATGTTGAGATGTCTCAAAGCACTTCACAGAATATAATTTTAATGTGGATTGACAAAACAATCTTAGATTAAGTAGCTCTCTGAGACGCCGTCCGGCGTGGAGGGCGCTATATACAACAAATCAAAGTTGTTGTTGTTGTTAAGTAACCATTTTTTGGGGGGAGGGATTATTATTATGAAATGCGCTCTTCATATCAACAAACAACCTGGTTCCTGCTTTGCTGCCAGGTAAACAGAGAAGAACTGTTTGTGGGGACACTGCTGTGCGCAATTGGCTACCGTGTTTCGCCCACAAACATACAGTCAATTCACTTTACAGTATATTCAGTTTGAAACGTATAGAAGACGTGAAAAGCAATATATCAAAATTATAATAATAATAATCCTTGCATTTGATATAGCGCTTTTCACATCTCATCGACGTCTCAAAGCGCTTCACAGAATATACTGTAAAATGAATTGACTGTATATTTGTAGGTGAAATGCAGCAGCCAATTGCACGCAGTAGCGTCCCCACAAACAGTTGTGGATTGAAATGACCAATTTCTATTATCGTGGGGTTTTTTTTTGGATGGATTATTAAAATGCAGGGATTCTTCAATTATTTTTAAAAAAGCCTCTCTCCTTTTTTTTAGTAAATAAAGAGGTATTGTTAGCCAGGCATTACCAAACTTTCCTACGTGTATGGAAGAGACACAAAGGTGGGATGAGTGATATGTTAAAGTCATCTTGACAATGATGCAAATTATTTTCTTTTGAGATTGGAGAACAATATTTTGCAAGTACATAAAATGACATAATTCCTATAGCAGGAATGTGACTGTGTCCCATTCACAAACAGGTTGGTATTTGGGTTGGACACATGAGAACCTGTTATTTCACAAAGCGAGTCCTGGTCAATGTCCTCATTATAGCTGCAAGACAACAATCATAATCCTTGCATTTGATATTGTGTCTTTCATGTCAGGACACCTGTCTGTTTAGCAAACAGGGTGTTCTTTCTTGGTTGGGGATTTGAGATATTGCTGAGTGTGACATAATTAACATCAATCAACTGTACATTGTGTAGATGAAATGCAAAATACAGTCAATTCACTCGACAGTATATTCTACCTCAACAAAGTGAGGCGCTATATCAATATTAATAATAATAATAATTCTTGCATTTTGATATAGCACTTTTCATATCTTCTAGATGTCTCAAAACGCTTTGCAGAATATGGTGTAAAGTGAATTGACTGTTTATTTGTGAGCAAAAATGCAAGGATTATTATTGAATTGACTGTATATTTGTGGGAAAATGGCGGCAGCCAATTGCGCACAGCAGCATCCCCACAAACACTCTTGGATTGAAATGACCAATTGTATTGTGGGATTTTTGGAGCGATTATTATTAGGTGTGTGTGTGTGTCTGTGTGTGGAGTAAGGAAACTTGTCCAACGTTCTATAAATGTAATTTTGTTGTTTGTTGTTGTTGTTGTAAGGCGAGTGCTCTAACCACTGAGCTACACGACTCCACACTAATAATAATAATAATAATAATAATCCTTGCATTTTGCTAGAGCTTTGCTCCATTTAAAAAAGAATTGCTGGACTGTAAACCTCAATCATAAAGGTGAGAAGCGCAAGAGAGTAGTTTTAACAATAAGTACCAATACAATATTCTGTTATTATCTGTTGTTATTTAGTTTATGGTGTGTGTTAAAAGAACTTAAATATTTTTGTAGTGGGTTTTCGGTCGTGGGCCGCCTGAAACCCCACTACAAAATGCATTGCCTGAAAAGGTGGTGGAGGCCGATTCGATAACAGCTTTTAAAAGAGAATTAGATCTTTATTTAGTGAGAACAGGTCTGTTAGTTTATGGGGAGAGGGCTGGGCAGTGGGATTGAGTTGCTCTTTTCAAAGAGCCGGCACAGACTAGATGGGCCGAATGGCCTCCTTTTGTGCCGTAAAATTCTATGATTCTAATACGATTCTAAAATTTATGTTGGGTTTTCTGCCAAATATCTGGCAGGCGCTTTAACCGGCATTGGCTAGGTCCCGCGGGTGCCGGATAAACGGGCTTCTACTGTACTAGTTGTTCGTTGCGCAAATCGTGCCACAAATAATAAAAATAATAATAACAATCCTTGCATTTTGATATCGCGTATTTCACATTTATCGACATCTCAAAGCGCTCGCAAAGAAACTAATGTAATATTGCAAACGTAAAAGTGTAAAATATGTCCCTTTTTTTACCTGTTGCGAAAGTTCAGGCAAAGCCAGTTGTTCGTCCCCTCTCCGTCTTTCCCAGAGAGACAGTTTCTCCATCTCTGTCTCCGTCTCAGTCTCCGTCTCCGACTGTTCACGATCCCCCTGAGAACCATCACCCTCTGGCTCTGCAGGCGTGTCCTCACCGTTGGCTGGCGTCCCGGCCTGAGGAGCGGGCGGTGGCTGCGTTGATGTTGGGGGCTCCTCAAAGAAAAAGAGTCTTTGATCATCTGCAGATATCTCAGCTGGAGAATGCGGGTCCAGTTTAGTCACAGCCACATTCTCTACGATGTCTGATGATGGGGCTGAGGAAGGAGCGAGCTTGTCCTTAGAGGAAGGAGCGAGCTTGTCCTTACTGTCCGCAGGTGTGGAGGGTTCATTTTTGTCTGTGCCCTCCTCCTCCCTCACCCCCTGACATCGCTGCCGAACGTTGATAGGTGACGGTGGGACCATGAGCTTTTTCTTTATCTTGCGAAAGGAGGGGGATAAGGAGACCCTGGCGGACGCAGACCTGTCAAACTGGAAGCGCGGACTCTGAGGGACATCTGTTCCTGGAGATAAGGAGGGCTTCAAGGTGGGCGATGGCTCAGTCAACTCCAACTGTGGAATGGCCTGTATTTGGATCTCCATTTCTACTGTGTGGAGAGGACTTGCCCGTACCTCGGCCTCACTCAGCATCGGACAGACAACCTGCACCTGGTTTTCTCCGCTTGTCTCTCCATTCTGTAGTTTGACATTAGTGTCATCTTCGTTCGTTGTATGACAGCAGTTGGACATGTTTCCAGCCGTGTCCCACCAAGCAGATTGCGCACACTCATTCCCATCGATCATTATCGGTGGAGTTTCACCTAATCAGAACAATAATCAGAATAATCCTTGCATTTGAAATAACACCCCACCAATAAAGTGGTTAGAGCACTCGCCTTACACTCGTGAGACCTGTGCTTCAAATCCAGGCAGGTCGAAACCTTGGGCAAGTTTCCTTACTCCGCACTCCTAATAATAATCCCTCCAAAAAAAACAATAAAATTGGTCATTTCAATCCCGTTTGTGGGGACGCTGCTGTGCGCAATTGGCTGCCGCGTTTCGCCCACAAACATACAGTCAATTCACTTTACAGTGTATTTTGTGAAGCGCTTTGAGACGTGGAGAAGACGCGAAAAGCTCTATATCAAATGTAAAGATTATTATTATTGTGATAGCGCCTATCCTGTTGTTACGATGCCTCAAAACGCTTCCACAACAACAACATTACATTTGTATGGCACCTTTCGGTCGGGAGGACATCCCAGTAAAGTGGCTGTAAACGTCGTGGGTGAAATGCGGCAGCAACCGTCCCACCAACGGTGGCGGATTGAGCGACAAAATGATTTATTTATTTGAAGGGATTATTACTCCTGGAAAAGGGATCCACCAATCGACTGACACCCGCTTTGTTATTTACCGCCAAGTAAACTGAGCAGTGCGTACGGAGTAAGGAAACTCGCTTAGGTTTCGCGATGACTGGGAATCAAACTTGGGTCCTCTCGCTTCTGAGCCGAGCGCTCTTACCCACACACTGAAGGACAGGGAGTCCTTCTGTGACTTGTGAATCTGCAATTTCAACTGAACTTCTTGCTGGGCAACAGATGAGTCAACATACAGTGCATTAGGCTCTTATCTAAATGCTCAGACATAGAGACGTGGCACGGCAGAGGGACTTATTGCTGTCATTTTATACTGAGGGTGAAAGTCTGATGGGATGAGATTATTGCTGTTGCTCTGATGGGGACTGATTGCCAGTGTCAGAGGGCTCCTCGTTACAAGGCGTTCGTGTTCACAGAAAGGAGAGAGAGAGAGAGAGAAGGAAACAGAGAATGGGAAACAAAAACCTGAACCATTTGGAAACTAGATTGTTTCTGGCTCATTTGAACAACTGGCACAAAGCCTCACCTCCCCAGCTGTCAACCTTAAATCGACCTACCTTGCCTTTAATTTAGATTACACTCCTTTTAAATCATGGTTTATTTATTGGAAGAAAAAACCCCCTCTGGTTAATGATACTCAGAGCAACAGCCAGGAGTATAAATAAATCATTGACTAACAGCTGAATCCCACAGCCTGGCCTCCCACCGCCCATCAGTTTTTCACAGTAAATACATATGTTAAATCATCGTCTTCGGTATTCCTGGATCGAACGTAACGTCAGAGACAAACAAGATTAGATTTGAACACAAGCCACACTCCCTTTAGAAGCCGCTTTTGACTAAATCGATCATTTTTATATATAGATAGATATATGTATATTTTAAAAATCACCTTTAGAATGACAAGCGAATCAGGAGTATTCTCTTTCGAATCGCTTTCCTTTCTCCCTTCCTTGCACGGACTTGATAAAGGAGAAAATCGAGCTTGCAAATCTATCTCCCCGTTGAGATACTGGGTCTGTTTGTGTGTGTGTGTGTGTGTCAGTGTGTGTGTGTGACTTGTGGAGTTGCTGTGTGTGTCTATATGACTGAGTAATTGTCAGTCTCTCTGTGCCTGCCTGTGTGTGTTTGTTTGTGTTCTCTCTCTATGTGTATGTGTGTGTTTGTTTGTGGTCTCTCTCTCTGTCTGCCTGTGTGTGTGTGGTCTCTCTCTGTCTGCCTGTGTGTGTGTGTGTGGTCTCTCTCTCTGTGTGTGTGTGTTTGTTTGTGGTCTCTCTCTCTCTGTCTGCCTGTGTGTGTGTGTGTGGTCTCTCTCTCTGTGTGTGTGTGTTTGTTTGTGGTCTCTCTCTCTCTCTGTCTGCCTGTGTGTGTGTGAGTTGCTGGGACCTGGCACTGTGGGATTAGAGGCAGGGAACACAAAGGTTGGGTTGGATTTGGTGCGGAGCCAGCTGATGATTGGCCTCCAGGTGATTTTGCTGCTGTTTTCAACCTTCCCACAATGTCTCTCAACTCACTGAGCAGCCTGGCAATCCGGTTTACCTTCCCACATCACTGCCACCTGCACCTGCTCTCCCATTGTATAGTTTATAATAATAATAATCATCATTATCATCATCATAATAATTTTGCTGTTTGATACAGCGCCTTTTATTATTATGTCTTTGAGACATCTCTATGTTCAATTGACGGTATGCTTTGTGGGCGAAACACAGAAGCTAATTGCGTACAGCAGTGTCCCCACAGTCGTGGATTGAGTGACCAAGTTATGATTTATTCCAAACAATGTTTTGAATGGATTATTACCGCCCGCAAAGCGATCTCGATGAACAACTGATTTGCTACGGAGGTGTGTGGAGTAAGGAAACTTGCCGAAGGTTTCGCCATGAAAACTAGGAAATGTGAAAAGTGTCATAACAAATGTAAGGATTATTATTATTCTTGTTATGGAGTTGGGTAGCTCAGTGGTTAGAGCACTTGCCTTAGAGACCTAAGGCGTGAGACCTGCATTCAATTCCCAGCAGGACGAAATATTGATTATTATACCTAATAATAATCCCTCAAACAAAACAGTAATAAATTGGTTATTTTAAATCACGACTGTTTGTGGGGACGCTGCTGTGCGTAATTGGCTGCCGCGTTTCGCCCACAAATATGCAGTCAATTCACTTTACAGTTTATTCTGTGAAGCTCTTTGAGATGTCTAAAAGACATGAAAAGCTCTATATCAAATGCAAGGATTATTATTATTACTATTATTATGATGCCTAGTCCTAAAGGAAGATTTTCATTATTCAGTCGTGATCTAAAAGAGGGGAAAGAGGGGAACTACAGGCCAGTCAGACTAACGTCTGTGCAAACTTCTAGAGTCTATAATCAGGGACAAGATAGATCTTCACTTAGAAAGATATAGGCTAACAAAGGAAACAAAGGACAGCCAGCATGGATTTGTTAAAGGCAAATCTTGCCTTACAAATCTGATAAAAAAATTCTATGAGGTAATGGAATGGGTGGACGAGGGTAGCGCAGTTGATGTAGTTTACATGCACTTTCAAAAGGCATTTGACAAAGTGCCGCATGAGAGGCTTATTAGGAAAGTAGAGGCCCACAGCGTTAAAGGGACAGTGGCAGCATGGATCCACAACTGGCTGCGAGACAGAAAGCAGAGAGTTGTGGTGAGCGGCTGTTCTTCAGACTGGAGGGAAGTGTGCAGTGGCCTCCCCCAGGGATGGGTTTGGGGACCACTGCTCTTTTTAATATATATTAATGGTCTGGACTTGGGTGTAGGGAGCACAGTTTCCAAGTTTGCAGATGATACTAAGTTAAGGAGAATAGTAAATAGTGAGGAGGATAGTAACCATCTGCAAGAAGATATAGATAAAATGGTAAAGTGGGCAGACGCATGGCAGATGAAGTTTAATGCAGAGAAGTGTGAGGGGAGGCAATATAGGCTAGATAGTACAATTTTAAGGGGTGTGAGGGAACAGAGAGATCTGGGGATTTGTGTTAGTGACTCTTTGAAGGTGGCAGGACAGGTAGACAAAGCTGTTAAGAAGACATATGGGATATTTGGCTTTATAAATAAGGGTATAGAGTACAAAAGTCAGGAAGTGCTGACTAACCTCTATAAAACTTTAGTTAGGCCGCAGCTGGAGTACTGTGTCCAATTCTGGTCACCACACTATAGAAAGGATGTTAAGGCATTGGAAAGGGTGCAAAGAAGGTTTACTAGAATGGTACCAGGATTGAGGGACTTCAGTTATGGGGAAAGGCTAGATAGGCTAGGTTTATTCTCCTTGGAGAATAAACCTAAAAACAGTATTTTGTAGTAAAAAAAAGCATTTTCCCCAGAACCTACCGGTACTTAACGAAAAAATTACAGTGCGAAAAGATGCCAAGTAAAATGGGACTTCAAAACCCCTCGTTAAGCAAAAATTGCATTAAGAGGGAGGTCCCTACTGTGTTTCTGTATATGAAAAAAATTGTTCCCAGTAACGCCTTGCGCCTAGGCTAGCGCCCAGCGCTAACATTTACAGTGTATCAGCAACGGCATAAGGTAGGTAACACTGCTCTTGAAGGCAGGGAGAGAGAGTTAAAGAGAAAGAGACTGAGACAGAGAGACTGTGAGTGAGATTGTGACAGCCAGAGACTCAAACAGAGAGAGAGAGAGAAAGAGACACAGAAAGCGAGAGACACAGGGAGAGAGAGAGAGAGAGAGAGAGAGAGAAAGAGAGCGTGACCGAGACAGACAGAGAGAGGGAAAGAGACACGGAAAGAGAGAGAGATACTCACAGGGGGATACTGAGGCAGAGAGAGAGACTGAGAAAGAGAGAGACAGAGAGAAGGAGAGACAGACAGACAGAGCATGGAATTTCCAAAATTTGGATTTTCCAAAAAACGTATTTTACCAATAAAAATCATACTGCCGTATTTCATAGAATCATAGAATTTTACGGCACAAAAGGAGGCCATTCGGCCCATCTAGTCTGTGCCGGCTCTTTGAAAAGAGCGATTCAATCCCACTGCCCTGCCCGCTCCCCATAGCCTAATAGACCCGTTCTCCCTAAATAAAGATCTAATTCCCTTTTAAAAGTTGTCATCGAATCAGCCTCCACCACCTTTTCAGGCAATGCATTCCAGATTCGAACAACTCGCTGAGTGAAAAAATTTCTCCTCAGCTCCCCTCTACTGCGCCTTGAAACTATTTTAAATCTGTGACCACGAGTCACAGATTTACTTCAATTTACCGTACTAAATACGGCAAAAACGTACTGGTTGGCAGCTCTGAGTACAAAAGTCAGGAAGTGCTGACTAACCTCTATAAAACTTTGGTTAGGCCTCAGCTGGAGTACTGTGTCCAATTCTGGTGACCACACTATGGATAGGATGTGAAGGCATTGGAAAGGGTGCAAAGAAGGTTTACTAGAATGGTACTAGGATTGAGGGACTTCAGTTATGGGGAAAGGCTAGATAGGTTAGGTTTATTCTCTTTAGAACAGAGGAGGTTGAGAGGGGAGTTATAGAGGTTTATAAAATCCTGAGGGGATTTGACAGGGTGAATAAGGAAAAATTGTTTCCACTAGTGGGCGAATCTGTGACTCGTGGTCACAGATTTAAAATAGTTTCAAAACAAAGCAGAGGGGAGCTGAGGATAAAAAATTTCACTCTACGGTGAATGCATGGAATGCATTGCCTGAAAAGGTGGTGGAGTCCGATTCAATAACAGCTTTTAAAAGAGAATTAGATCTTTATTTAGGGAGAACAGGTTTGTTAGGTTATGGGGAGAGAGCTGGCCAGTGGGATTGAGTTGCTCTTTTCAAAAAGCCGGCACGGACTAAGTAACAACAACAACTTTGATTTATATAGCGCCCTCCACACCGGACGGCGTCTCAGAGTGCTTCAAAATGAGCCGAATGGCCTCTTTTTGTGCCGTAAAACTCTATTATTCTCTGATTCTATGAGGGGGCAAGGTGGAGGGATTGGGGGAGAGAGTTCCAATACTTTGAGGTGTAGTGGCAGAAAGTGCGGCTGCTGATGGTGGAGCGGAGGGGATGAGGGGCAAGCTGGAGGCAGTCGAGCAGATTATATTGTGATAACAATATAATATAATCCTTGCTTTTGATATTGCGCTTTTCACATCTTATCGACGTCTCAAAGCGCTTCACAGAATATACTGTAAAGTAAATTGATTGTGGGCGAAACACGGCAGTGAATTGCACAGTAGTGTCTCCAAAACAGTCATGGATTGAAATGACCAATTTTTTAAAATTGTTTTTGTGAGAGATTATTTTTAGGTGTGTGTGTGGAGTAAGGAAACTTGCCCAAGGTTTCGCCCTGACCTGCCTGGTCTCACGCTTGTAGGGCGAGTGCTCTAACCACTGAGCTACAGGAGCGATCTGCTGTATCATGTTACAGGACCATCTTAAAAGGGATTATTTTACCACTTGGCTAATGTTATTTTTATAAATCCGCCTTTTAAGATATGCTTGGCTCCATTCACAATTCGCCTGATCATTATCACTATACAGTCACAACACATCATACTGTATTGAATTACTTACTGTGTTGGTAAACGCCGCAAATCATTTTCACATCTTTACGATGTTTGGGATTTTCTTCCATTCATCTGGCAACACACATTCAAATAAATTGAAGCCAATCAACTAACAACCGAGTTCCTGCTTACTGCTGGTAAATAGAGACGTGTGTGTGTGTGTGCAGAGTTAAGGAAACTTGCCCTGACCTGGGAATTGAACCCTGGTCTTCCCGCATGCGAGGTGAGTGTTCTAACCACTGAGCTACAGGACTCACAGGGAAATGCTTTTCACATGCCTTGTGAAAAAGCTTTAAATGATTTTTTTCCAGAACTCAAAAGCAGCAGAACAAGTCTGGAACTATCTATACTAATTCAATGCTTCATCAGATAAGCAAGTCACTTATGAATTTTTACAAAGGTGAAAAGGTGTGGCTTTTTATTGTCTTGTGTGGGAAAAAAAATAAACACACCTATTCCATGTCATATCACTGACAAATTGATAAACTTTATAATAAAGTCTGTAAAGCTACAGCACTGAATGGCATGTTGTTTAGGCTGTTGTGAAACACTTCCAAACGCGATGTTAGGTGATAATAATAATAATAATAATAATAATCCTTGCATTTGATGTAGCGCTTTTCACATCTCATTGACGTCTCAAAGCGCTTCACAGAATATACTGCAAAGTGGATTGACTGTATATTTTGTGGGCGAAAAGCGGCAGCCAATTGTGCACTGCCAATCCACAAATAGTCGTGGATTGAAATGACCGATTTTATTAATGTGTTTCTTTGGGGATGGATTATTATTAGGCATGTGGAATAAGGTAACTTGTCCAAGGTTTCGCCCTGACCTGCCTGGATTCGAACACAGGTCTCACGCTTGAAAGGCAAGTGCTCTAACCACTGAGCTACAGGAGCTATTAGGTAACACTATTGTGACAGTGTTCAGTGCCTTGGGATGTCCTTCTGAATAACAACAATAACTTGCATTTATATAGTGCCCTCCACTCCACGCCAGACGGCGTCTCAGAGCGCTTCACAATAGCGGACCCCGAGGCCTAGCCAGGGGGAGAGAGGGGGAAGGTGACTGCAGGCGGGTTGAACAGAAAGGTCTTCAGGCATGACCTGAAAATGGAAAAGGAGAGGGTGAGATGCATGGATTGAGGGAGGGAGTTCCAGAGCTTGGGGGCATAGTGGCTGAAGGCTGAAGACTGTATATTTGTGGGCAAAATGCGACAGCCAATTGCACATATCAGTGTCCCCACAAACAGTCGTGGATGGAAATGACCAATTTATGATTATTACTATTAATATATTATTATTATTGTGTTTTTTTTTTACGGATTATTACTGTGAAGTAAAACTTGGCAGCCATTTGCGTACAGCGGGTGGTTAGAGCTACTACATTATTATTATTATTATCATCATCATCCATTCAATAAAATGTTTAAGTGATAATTATTAAAATGAAGGTTCTCCTGGTTCTGTCGTTCAGGTGGAAGAACTAAAGAGATCCCATGGTATGTTCACAAAGAGAAGGGAGTGTCTCTCAAAGTCTTTGTCAACCATCTTCAATACATGAAGGGCGCGTATGTAAATCTAACTTGTTATTGCAGTTATTGTTGTTGTAATTCACCCGAATGGCTCATGTATTTCAACACTGCTGATGTTGAAATGGCTGCTGGCATTTGCCCTTTTCCACACGGCTTGACGAATAAAATGCCAATAAATAGGCAACATTATTTTTCTTTCGACTCTAAATAACCCCAGAAATAACTGGCAAATCTCCACACTGCCACCCAGTGTCGGGGGGAAATCCAACTCTTTCTAAACTCCGCCGTCCGCATTCTCACCGGCTCCAGACCTCACCGGCTCCCTGTCCCCGAGAGGATCGACTGCAAGATCCTCACCCTTGTCTTCAAATCCCTCCACTCCTCTACACCCCCCCCCCCCCCCCCCCCCACTACCTCTCTGATCTCCTCTCTCCTCAAACCAGCTCCCGCTGCCTTCGCTCCTCTGGGTCTGGCCTCCTCCATGTCCCCCCGAACCCTCCGCTCCGCCCTCGGCGGCCGGGCCTTCAGTCACTACCCCCCCCCCCGCCCCCCCCACCGAGGCTCTGGAACTCCCTCCCTCACTCCCTTCCCCTCGCCCCCTCCCTCTCTTCCCAGCTTCAGGTCCCAGCTTCAGATCTTTCTCTTCGACCGCGCCTTCGGTCACCTTCCTGCCCCTGACCCCCACCCCCCCCTGGCTCGGGCCCGGGGTCCGCCATTGTGAGGCGCTCTGAGGCGCCGCCCCGGCGTGGAGGGCGCTGTGTAAATCGAAGTTGTTGTTGGGGAGAGGCGGCCATGTTTTTGTTATTACAGTTGTTGTGGTGGTGGGACGTCACGCGATGGCGGCCATGTTGCTGAGGGAGGAGGGAGGGTTGCTGTTTCTCGGCATGCTGGGAGGCTGATGGCGGCCATGTTGCTGAGGGAGGAGGGAGGGTTGCTGTTTCTCGGCATGCTGGGAGGCTGATGGCGGCCATGTTGCTGAGGGGGGAACCACTGAACTCAAGTGGGGGGGAATCTACAGTTTCTCGGCATGCTGGGAGGCTGATGGCGGCCATGTTGCTCAGGGAAGAGGGCTGCTGTTTCCCGGCATGCTCGGTGCCTGATGGCGGCCGTTGTTGCTGAAGCTGAGGGCTCGAGCTCGGGACTGAGGTGAAGGAGGGGGGGGGGGGGGGCGGGAAGCTGAGAGGAGTCGAGGCCAAGGCTGTTCACCGGTCTCTTTATTAAGGTGATTTTGACGGGAAAAAACACATTAATTTTGTCGGGGAATGTTTATTCCGATGTTTGTCGATGTTATTTGAGGAGAAAGGAAAGCGGAATCAATGAGAGAGAGAGAGAGAGAGAGAAGGTTGTGGGGGGTGGGAGAGATGCTGATCTTCATGTTATTTCTGAGGGGAAAAAATCATTAAAAGTCGGCGCATCGAGGGCGGCGAATGTTTCTTATTTATTAATTATTGTTGTGTTCAAGGAGAGCGAGGATCCGGGACAAGGCAGAGGAGTTTGGGTGGGTTTATTTTCAATTTAGTTTGAGGAGGAGGGAGGGTGTGAGAGAGACAGAGGGGGGGGGTTGAGGGGGGGGGAGGGTGTGAGAGAGACAGAGGGGGGGGGTTGAGGGGGGGGGGAGGGTGTGAGAGAGACAGAGGGGGGGGTTGAGGGGGAGGGTGTGAGAGAGACAGAGGGGGGGGTTGAGGGGGGGGGGAGGGTGTGAGAGAGACAGAGGGTTGAGGGAGGGGGAGGGTGTGAGAGAGACAGAGGGGGGGTTGAGGGGGAGGAGGGTGTGAGGGAGCCAGAGGGGGGGTTGAGGGAGGGGGAGGGTGTGAGAGACAGACAGAGGGGGGTTGAGGGAGGGGGAGGGAGGGTGTGAGAGAGAAGGGGTGAAAGAAGTGGGGGGGTGGGGGGGGGTGGGGAGGAGAGAGGGATTGAAAGGAGGGGTGAGAGGAGGGAGGTGGGTGGGGTGTGAGACAGAGCGAGAGAGAGTGTGGGGAGAGGAAGAGAGAAAGGGAGATTGACGAGAAGAGTGAAGAGGAAAGAGAGTGAGAGAAGATGAAGTTGTTCTCCGAGGCCCACAAGACGGTGTTTGTGGTGGATCACTGCCCCTACATGTCCGAGTCCTGCCGGCAGACGGTGGAGTTTGACATGTTCACCAAGAATCGGGCTCCCGGCATCATCCCCCTGGCCCCCATCTCCAAATCCCTATGGACCTGCGCCGTGGAGTCCGCCATGGAGTACTGCAGGATCATGTACGACATCTTCCCTGCCAGGAAACAGGTGAGAGTCAACCCCCCCACCCCCGTTCCTCTCACTTCCCCCCGCACCCCACCATCCCTCTCCCCTCGTTCCTCTCATTCCTTCCTCTTCACCATCCCTCTTATCTCTCCATTCCCCCATAGAATAAGAACAAAATATTGGGCAAATTTCCTTACTCCACGTGCCTAATAATAATCCCTCAAAAATAAGAGTAATAAATTGGTCATTTCAATCCAGGACTGTTTGTGAGGACGCTGCGGTGCCCAATTGGCTGCCGCGTTTCGCTCACAAATACACAGTCAATTCACTTTACAGTATATTCTGTGAAGCGCTTTGAGACGTTGATAAGATGTGAAAAGCGCTATATCAAATGCAAGGATTATTATTATTATCCCTCCATTCCCCCATAGAATCATAAAATTATACAGTACAGATACAGGCCATTCGAATCTGTCCGGGTTCTTTGAAAAGAGCTGTCCAAATCAATCCCATTCCCATAGCCCTGCAAACCTATGCTCCCCAAATAACCTGCCCTCTCATTCTTTCCTCCTGCATCCCTCACTCCATACTATCCCTCGTATTTCCCCCTTCTACTCCATCACTCGCATCTCCCCCCTCCCCATCTCCCCCTTCCCCATCTCCCCCTCTGCTCTTTAAAATTCAATTCAGGACCAGAATCCCCGCTGTCAACTTTGTCAATTGTCAACTGGGATCTCTGGATTGCCAAGGGCTTATTATTTCACTTTTGGTGATAGTTCGAAGTGAGATGAGAGGAACCACAGACTCTGACAAGTACCATTTTCTTCCAGTTGGAGCAGGTAGCCTTCCACCCACTCCCCTGTAGCTCAGTGGTTGGAGCACTCGCCTTACAAGCATGAGACCTGTGTTCGAATCCAGGTAGATCAGGGCGAAACCTTGGGCAAGTTTCCTTACTCTACATGCCTAATAATAATCCGTCTAAAAAAAAACACAATAATACAAATTGGTTACTTTCAATCCACAATTGGCCTCTGTTTTTCGCCCACAAATATACAGTCAATTAACTTTACAGTATATTCTGTGAAGTGCATTGAGACGTCGATAAGATGTGAAAAGCGCCATATCAAATACAAGGATTATTATTACAGTATTGTACAGTATTAGTAAAACACAGAGTCATCACACTTTACAATATCCCAAAATTATAATATTAAAATTATAATAAAATGATTTGGAGTTTATTTGGGTTAGGTTAAAATTCAAATATTGGCCAATGTAAATTAGTTTGAACGTAACAACAATACGGTGTTTGCTTGTAATAGCAGCTATGAACTCTTGCAAGGATTAATATATTATTCTTTATTATTATTGTTTCGCAACGTATGTTAATGACTTGCTGGTTGAAGTCAATGATGATTTAAGATTCTGTATTACCTTGCATTTACTTTCTTACCAACTGAGTTTAGGATACTGAACGCTTTGAACGATACTCTAATTCATTGCAGCCAAACATTTTTAGGAGCCCACCGAACAAAGTTGTATGTGATATTTCATTAACTTGATGTTTTTCCTTTCCCATGTGTTTTAGCTAGCCATGATAAACAATATGATGTCAGCACCTCGAGACCACAAGTTGCTCACCGTTGCTCCAAAGCAATTAATGGGTTCTACCAGGGTAAGGAAAAACGTCAATTGGCAAACTTGTTGTTTCTATATATACTGCCAATTTAGCCGGAATAATTGAGCAAACAAGTTAGGAGCTCACAAAACTTGTAATGTCGCTAACAGTACCAGCAGCCAGGTCAAATCTTTGTTTCCCATGTCTAACATCGCACAAGCTTCTCTTTATATCCATCTATGTTCAGCATGTTTGAAAGGATAGAGGAATTAAATGATATACAGTTAGCCCTCGCTGAACGCGACTTTCTCGATTGCGAATTCAACTATACACACAGAAAAAAATGCGTCACTTTTTTGTGTAACCCGCGTAAAACTTGCATGTACGCACTGGTGTATACCCGTACGCACTGGTGTATACCCTCACGCACGCGCACTTGCGAGGAAGTCAAGCTTGGAAATCACTTACTTCTTTCAAACTGCCAGTCTGACTCAGCAGTCATCCACTGAAAACATCCACTGGAAACCTGTTCATGGTGGCAGCCGCTGCGGTGGGTCTGGCGCCGCCTCTCCATCACCTCCCTGGGTGCCTGCCCGTCTGGCTGAAGCAGCTTTACAGGGCGGATGTTCTCCGCCCTCTCCTCTCCCCTCTCCGGCTGTTCTCTGCCCTCTCCTCTCCCCTCCCTGGCGGTTCCTTTACCTCTCCCCTTCCTTCTCTGGGGGCTCTCTGCCCCTCTCCCGTCCCCTCCCTGCCTGCCCTCTCCCGTCTCCAGCTGCCCTCTCCCCAGTTGCTTTCTTCCCTCTCCCGTCCCCTCCTCGCCTGCTCCCTCCCTTCCCCGGTTGCTCTTTGGCTCTCTTCCTTCCCCAGCTGCCCTCTTCTCTCCTCAGCGGCTCTCTGCCCTCTCCGCCTGCTCCCACCCCTCCCCAGTGGCTCTCTGTCCTCTCTCCTCTCCAGCTGCCCTCTCCCTGGTTGCTCTCTGCCTCCCTCCCGGGCTCTCCCTGACTTGCCCACTTCCCAGGTGGTAGGGGAGGCAAGAGCAGGGAGGGGGGGTAGAGCGACGAGAGGGGGGAGAGCGGGCCAGCTGGCTGAAGCCGGCCTCATTATGTACCTTGCCTTGGTTGGGTGTGGATGTGCCTGGAGGCTTGGGGTGGGTAGCCTGTGGCTGGATTCCCTTCACCCCCCTTTTCCCATTACTTGTTAAGCTTATCGAACACGATTTTACTGAGTGCGCAGTTTTCCAGGAACGTAACCCCCTCATTCGGCAAGGGTTAACTGTACCTGGAGACCCATAGCTCAGTGGTTAGAGCACTCGCCTTACAAGCTTGAGACCTGTGTTTGAATTTAGGCAGGTCAGGGCGAAACCTTGGGCAAGTTTCCTTACTCCACATGCCTAATAATAATAATCTCTCAAAGAAACAATGATAAAATTGGTCATTTCAATCCACGACTGTTTGTGGGGACGCTGCTGTGTGCAATTGGCTGCTGGATTTCTACCACAAGTATGTAGTCAATTCACTTTACAGTATATTGTGTGAAGCACTTTGAGACGTCTGGAAGACGTGAAAAGCGCTATATCAAATGCAAGGATTATTATTATTATATGGGGGGGGGTAAATAGAATTTGTTTAGAAGATCAACCATGATTTTATTAAATGGCGGGGTGGGCTCAAGGGGCCTACTCCTGTTCCTATTTCAAGATCAACCATGATTTTATTAAATGGCGGTGTGGGCTCAAGGGGCCTACTCCTGTTCCTATTTCTTATGTTCTTATCATTTCCCAAATGAAGCCTCCACCATCACCTCCTTGACCCTATTCCTACACCTCCCATTATCTCCTAACTCCACCTCCTTGCCCTCAACAGACATCATGAACCTCTCTATGTCTAATGGCACTGTTCCCACCCTCTTTTAAAAATGCTGTCATTCCCCCAACCTAAAAAAAATTCTCTTGACATATCTCTCTTCTCAAACCACCATTTCTTTCGTTCTAAGTTCTTGGAATGAGTGGTTGCTTCCCAGCTTTGTGCTTTCCTCTGCTGCCACTCCTTGTGTGCACCGCTCAATTATTGTGCTTTTTGCCCCCAGGATAAATTCAACTATTAAAGTCAGCACTTTCTCATTATTTGTATTTTCCAGATCCAGTTGTGCGTCATTCATCAGCCTAATTAAATGTAGTAATTGGTTTACATGGAAAAAAACACACTTAGATTTGCGCTAGCTCATTTACAGTGGCTTGTTATAACTTCTCTTAGAAGAGTATGCGTTTGTTTAGGGATTGTTTAGGGATACAGTGAAAGCTTGTTTATCCGGCACCCTTGGGACCTGGCCAGTGCCGGTTAAAGCACCTGCCGGATATTCGACAGAAAACCCAACACAAAATAAACTTATTAAAAAAAATTGTAATTACATTTTTAAAAACATAACATATTAATAATCGACTAAATAATCATTTATATGATAATATAATATATAAACAATAATCCTTTTTCACAGCGACCAGGCAGTTCAGAGAGATCTTTTAAGCAGTGCAAAAGTTACACGTCTGAATGACACTGTTCTCATTGGGGGCAGAAGAGAGGAAAGCAAACGTGTTTATTAAGAAAGCAGCCGCCGCTGTCACTGTTCAGTTAACTTTCTTTTCAAAAAGCCTTGCGATGCCTGTGTGTGTGTGTGCATTAACTTGCACCAGATCGGGCATTGCAGGTTTTTTTAATTAAAATAAAAGCTGTGATATGCATTGATCTGCAAGCTTTGCTAAGGGTGTGTGTGTTTTGCTGTTTTGTGGCTAAATTAAATCTAAATTGATCAACTCACCCTGTCTCTCAAAGAGTACACTCTGGAGAGTGTATTGCTGTACAGTACCGGCAGCATTCTGAGCCAGCGCCACTATCAGGCACCTAGTAGCAGCATTCCAAAATACAGAAGCAACACAAAACACCAAAAAAATGCATTTTTCAGGATAAATTATGGTTTATCGAATGCAGACCTTTTATTTGCGGTGCCGGTTATTCGGAAGTTATGGTTGATTGGATCATGGATAAATGGGCTTTTACTGTAGTTAGTGCATGGTAGACGCTTGCTCTTCGACCGCCCTATCGGCCACTCCAAATCCCTCCCTTTCCCTCCACTCTCCCTGTCCCTCACTCAGGTCTGAAACAATGACTGTCCAGCACCTTGTAACATGAAAGGCGCTATACTAGTGTAATTTTGTTGTTGTTGCTAACTGGAAGTGTGGTATACACACTTTTTAGGCATTCGCTGAACCACTTGTCTACACTAAAAAATGGCTGTCTCAAAGGAGTTAATTTTCGGGTGTCCTGGCCAACAAATAAAATTGGTCATTCATTTTCATGGCTGTTTGTGGAAGATTGCTGTGTGGAATTGGGCTGCCATGTTCACCTATAAATACGCAATGACTCAATTTCGCTGTAAACCATTTGAAGCGCTTTGGGATGTCCTCCCAACGTGAAAGGCGCAATACCAAATGCAAGGATTATTTCCAGTACTGGCCACATCATGGGTGCTTTTTTTTTGGCCCCATCCTTAATGCCAGGACTTCTGCCTTGGCTGAGATGAGTTGACCCAGCACAGATGAATGTTTGAAACTTCAGCAAAGGATCAGTGGACTAAATATCCTCTTCCTACTGTTCCTGTTTTCATATCTTCATTCCTAAGGTTTGTTTTCACTACAGTTAGCTGAACCATCAACTCATGTACCCACTTCAAAGTATAGGCATGTTCTCACAGCAACTGTTAATCTGTTTATGCTAACCAATGATGGTCATGTCAATATTTCTGTCATTCTGGGAGTTCAGTATTGTGTTACTTTACTACTCCCATGTAAAGTGATATCTCATGCCCTGGGTTTTAAAGGTTAAAACATCAAAATGGTAGTGCTTCTGTTTCTTTATTCCTTATTTGATTGATTTTATAGGTAAATTTCATTGTAAGTGACTCGAGAGCACATACGCTAAATTCTTGGAGTCAAGAAGATCAAAACCTGCAGGAGGTAAGAGAAAACCTGCATGAACATGCACTTTGGTATTTAAATGGGTGTAGTTGTAAATACCTCCTCCACATCCACACCCTTTATTGTCTTAAGTAATTTGGGGAAAGTTTCAAACAACTGCAGTTATTCTATCCGGTGTGGGATTCTCACCTCGGAATGAAGTTAATGATGCAATTGACTGACTTCTAGAGACTACCCTTATTTATGCCACTTTAGTGTTGTCCTCTATCTTGCTGTCTCCTTCCACAAATAATAGGTATTGTGATTTATGCAAATTTGTGTTAAAATGCTATTTGAGATTCAAAGAGGGAAAGCTATGACCAAAGTATATTTAGTTTTAGCAAAGATTACAGTAAAATTATATAATGAATTAAATCAAAAATTTGTTAAAACTTGTTAGAGCAGGGCTAATAGAAGTGTGTATTGACATAAAATGTTTCATATCAGCTTTATGTACTGCAGTGTGTACAGTCATGACAGCTACTTAGTAATGTGGTTGACATTTGACCAGTATGTTAAGGCGTCTTTTTCTGTAGATTGTATTGCAACTTCTAATTTCTGTTGAGGTTTTTATACTCGAACAATGTTATTAAAGAGCAATTAGGGTTTGAGTGTGTAATGATTCAGTGCATTTTTCAAAAATGCACTCATCACAGACTGATGTACATTTTTGAAAAATGCACAGTTTCAATACAACAACAACAAAATTACATTTATACAGCGCCTTTCACGTTGGGAGGACGTCCCAACGCACTTAACTGTCAGGTCGGGACCCGAGCAAGGGAGAGGGGCAGGGTAGTGGGGAGGCATGGGAGAGAGTTAGGAGGGGAGGGAGAGAGTTGGAAGGGCAGCAGAAGGCACGATCGAAGAGGAGGGTCTTGAGACCGGCCTTGAAGGAGGCAAGGGAGGGAGCGAGGCGAAGGGACTGGGATGGAGTTCCAGAGTGTGGGGGCAGAGAGGCTGAAAGCCTATATACCGATAATTTTTCAAATGTTTTACCATTTCCTTGAATGGCAGATGAATGCCTAAATCACTTTTGCATAAGTAAAGATCTTAAATCTGTCAGGATTTTGATTATGTCTGGCTGCAAGCTGAAATCAAACATTATTTGTGTAACAGCTGATGGCGGCTTTAGCAGCTGTGGGACCTCCCAACCCTCACATGGACCCAGAGTGTTGCAGTGTGCTCCATGGCTTAGTTGAAGCAGTGGAAGTCTTATGTAAATGTACGGATTATCAGCACGAAGCTCGCACCACCTTGATGGAGAATGCGGACCGTGTCAGCAACAGGGGGCGCATCATCTGTATAACTAACGCCAAAAGGTACAGTTAACAACAAAATCACAAGACGCTGGAACACTCAGCAAGTCAGGCAGCATCCGTGCAGAAAAGCAATAATAAAACTGCTCATTTCTACCGCTTTTCGCCCACAAATATACTGTCAACTCACTTTACAGTACAGTATACTTGGTGAAGCGCTTTGGGACACTTAGAAGACGTGAAAAGCACTATATCAAATGCAAGGATTATTATAAAGGAAGCGGGTCCCTGTGTTCGGTCTATGAAGGTATAGTACTTGGTGTAATGTGCTATATGCTCACCTTCATTTCAATTCCCTTGCTCCACACGTCTCTTGTTTACCCGGCAGTAACTCGGAATCCGATTGCCGGATCGCTTTCCCAGGATAATAATCTCTTTAAAAGAAAAGAGATCATAACGATTTGTTCACTCAATCCTCGGTTGCTTGTGGGACACTGCCAACAACAACAACAACAAAAACTTATAAAGCGCCTTTCACGTCAGGAGGACGTCCCAAGGCGCAATTAGCTGCTGAGTTTTGCCCGTAAAATATACAGTCAACTCACTTTGCAGGATATTCTGAGATGTCTCAAGATGTGATCAAGCGCTACATCAAATGTAAGGGTTATTATTACATTCACCTGCAGACAGGAGGCTTATCCTCCGAGTTTTGTTTTGGCCTACATTTGGGAAAAAATGCATGAGCCCTCTACAACTGATTTGATGGCACGGCTGAGATAAGGAGCGACTCATATGCGGGTATTATAAAAGGATGATCTTAATAAGCCTTTTTCACCCAATGCTTCTCTGGTGATGAATGCCGTCCGTCCATCTAGGATCACTATTTGATCTCACATAAATCAGCTAAACAACTACCACAGTTTTAACTGTCTGAGGCAATGATTAGATGCGACTGGATGATCCAGCACTCTGCTATTAGAGATATGGAAAAGGATCCATGGATGATGCTTTTAAAATGCCATCATTGTTGTCAAGAATCCAAAAGCGTTTATAATAATCTTACAAATTGATTTGAATATATAAATGTTTCTTCTACAATTTTATCTATTGTTGCAATGGATTTCACTATCACAAAAATCCTCTTTATTTTTAATAAATAATAATTGCCTTCATAATAATAATAATCCTTACAATTGATATAGCCCTTTTTGCTTCTTATTGACATCTCAAAGCACTTCACAGAATATATTGTATACTGTAGCACGGCAGAGTCCCACAAACAGTCGTGGATTGTATTGGTACAATTATTACGTTTTTTTCTTGAGGGATTATTAAAGGTGCGTAGAGTAAGGAAACTTGCCCAAGATTTCACGCCACCTAGAATCGAACCCAGGTTTCTCACTTATGAGATGAATGCTCTAACCACTGAGCTATAGGACTCTATAATAATGCCTTTCACATCAAAGCCTTGAAGTGCTTTACCAAATGTAATGGGTTAGAATTGAAAGCGAATATTTTTATAGGCAAATATGGCTGCTGATTGCACCAGCAATATTGCCTAAATAATAGATGATAAAAGATTAACTTGAATTTGGTGAAAATTTTTAAATGTCACGATCAATTTTTTACAGTTACTGAGTTGGGAATATTTCTGGATTATCTAGTTTAATAATAATCTATGGATTTGGTGTAGAATCATAGAATTTTACGGCACAAAAGGAGGCCATTCGGCCCATCTAGTCTGTGCATCTTGTGCCGGCTCTTTAAAAAGAGCAACTCAATCCTACTGCCCAGCTCTCTCCCCATAACCTAACAGACCTGTTCTCCCTAAGTAAAGATCTAATTCTCTTTTAAAAGCTCTTATGGAATCGGCCTCCACCACCTTTTCAGGCAATGCATTCCAGATTTGAACAACCCGCTGAGTGAAAACATTTCTCCTCAGCTCCTTTGTTTCAAAACTATTTTAAATCTGTGACCATGGGTCACAGATTCGCCCACCAGTGGAAACAGTTTTTCCTTATTCACCCTTTCGAATCCCCTCATGATTTTATAACCCTCTACTAGGTCCCCTCTCAACCTTCTCTGTTCCAAGGAGAATAAACCTAACCTATCTAGCCTTTCCCCATAACTGAAGTCCCTCAATCCTGGTACCATTCTAGTAAACCTTATTTGCACCCTTTCCAATGCCTTAACATCCTTTCTATAGTGTGGTGACCAGAATTGGATACAATACTCCAGCTGAGGTCTAACTAAAGTTTTATAGAGGTTAGTCAGCACTTCCTGACTTTTGTACTCCATACCCCTATTTATAAAGCCAAATATCCCATATGTCTTCTTAAAAGGTTTGTCTACCTGTCCTGCCACCTTCAAAGAGTCACTAACACAAATCCCCACATCTCTCTGTTCCCTCACACCCTTTACAATTGTACTATCTAGCCTATATTGCCTCCCCTCATTTCTTCTCCCAAAATGTATCATCTCACACTTCTCTGCATTAAACTTCATCTGCCATGTGTCTGCCCACTTTACCATTTTATCTATATCTTCTTGCAGATGGTTACTATCCTCCTCACTATTTACTATTCTCCTTAACTTAGTATCATCTGCAAACTTGGAAACTATGCTCCCTACACCCAAGTCCAGACCATTAATATATATTAAAAAAGAGCAGTGGTCCCAAAACCCATCCCTGGAGGACACCACTGCACACTTCCCTCCAGTCTGAAAAACAGCCGCTCACCACAACTCTCTGCTTTCTGTCTCGCAGCCAGTTGTGGATCCATGCTGCCACTGTCCCTTTAATGCCGCGGGCCTCTACTTTCCTAATAAGCCTCTTATGCTGCACTTTGTCAGATGGCGTTTGAAAGTCCATGTAAACTACATCAACTGCGCTACCCTCGTCCACCCATTCCATTACCTCATTGAAAAATTCTATCAGATTTGTAAGGCAAGATTTGCCTTTAACAAATCTATGCTGGCTGTCCTTTATTGGCCTATATCTTTCTAAGTGAAGATCTATCTTATCCCTGATGATAGTCTCTAGAAGTTTGCACACTATCAACGTTAGACTGACTGGCCTGTAATTCCCAGGTTTATCCTTCTGCCCCTTTTTATACAGGGCAGTAACATTAGCAACCTTCCAGTCCTCTGGCACCACCCTTGTGTCCAAGGAAGATTGAAAGATTGTGGCCAGAGTCTCTATTATTTGCTCTCGTACTTCCCTTAGTAACCTAGGATGCATCCCATCTGGACCGGGTGTCTTATCTACCTTGAGTGCCATCAACCTTTTCAGTACTTCCTCTCTGTTTATACTAATCCTATCCATTTCTTTTACCCTCTCCTCCAATACTGTAGCATTGGCTGCATCCTCTTCTCTTGTAAAGACAGAGGCAAAGTACTGTCAGTACATCAGCCATGCCCTCTGACTCCAAAATAAGATTTCCTCTTTGGCCCCTAATTGGCCCCATCCTATCCTTGACCAACTTTTTACTCTTAAAATGTTTGTAAAATACCTTAGGGTTCCCTTTAATGTTACCTGCTAATTGTTTCTCATGCATTCTTTTTGCCTCTCTAATTTCCTTTTTCAGTTCTCTCCTATACTTCCTATATTCTGCTTGGTTGACCTCTTTATCTTGGGCCTGACACTAGTCATAAGCCTCCTTTTTTTGCTTTATTTTAACCACAATTGCCCTCGTCATCCAGGGAGGTTTGGATGCCCTACATTTTATCTTTGTTGGAATATTTTTGACCTGTGCCCGAACTCTTCCTTGAAGACTGCCCATTGCTTGTTAGCTGTTTTACCTGTGTAGTGCCTTATCGCATTAGCAGGACGTCTCAATGCGTGCCAGTTTTATTAAATTTGTTCTGATTTAATTCTTAATTTTGAATTCATTTTTTTATCTAAAATTTGTTTTGCAGTGATAGCCATGTCCGAATGCTGGAAGACTGTGTCCAAGAGACGATCCATGAGCACAATAAATTGGCAGCGAGTTCTGATCAGTAAGTTTAAGCATATTTTTCTGCATACAAAATTTCGGAAGAGGCGCTTGAGAACACATTTCTTCGTGTATGTATGTGGTGGTTGGTTTGCTGAGTATCAACCGTTTCTTTCAGCTTAATGCAGGTTCAACATTGTGAGCTGGTCTTAATCCACACCTACACAGTGGGAGAAGATAGTATGGTTTCAGATCGTCCCAGGAAAGATGTGAGTTCTACTCTTGCTCTCTCTACAGTTTAAAAGTACAGTACATGAATGTGATGTTATTCATAAAATTGTATAAATTCCCTACATCCGGTCCCTCACCAGTACCGCATTTTTCCACCTCCGATGTATTGCCTGTCTCCAGCAATACCTTGCCCCAAAAGCCGCTGAAAGTGTGGTCCATGCCTTTTACCACCTCTCGGCTGGTCTACGCAAATGCCATCCTTGCTGGTCTCTCCTCCACCACAAGGCATAAAATCCAGCTCATTCAGAATCTGCTACCCACACCAAACTTCGCTCCCCGATTACCCCAGTCCTTGCCAGACTTCACTGGCTCCCGGAGAGGATCGATTTCAAGATCCTCACCCTTGTTTTCAAACCCCTCCACTCCTCTGCACCCCACTACCTCTCCGACCTCTCTCCTCAAAGCAGCACCCGTTTCCTTCGCTCCACTGGGTCTGGCCTCCTTCTTGTCCCCTGAGTTCTCTGCTCCACCATCAGCGGCTGTGCCTACAGTCACTACACCCCGAAGCACTGGAACTCCCTGCCTCACTTTTTTCGCCTCGCGCCCTCTCTTCCTAGTTTCAGGTCTCGGCCAAAGACCTTTTCCACCGCGCCTTCAGTCACCTTTTCCCCCCTGCCCATGGCTCGGGCCTGGGATCCGTTATGTGAAGTGCTCTGAGACGCCGTCCAGCATGGGGGGCGTTATATAATTTGAAGTAGTTGTTGTTGTTGTAAATTGCAATGCAGGAGAACAATGAACCTTTTTGTTAAACTACTGCGAACAGTATTTATGTTTCACATAACTCATACTTTGAATAAGTAAAAAAAAATCCTTGCAATTGATATCGCACTTGCACACGTTGAGACGTCTCACTGAATATACTGTAAAGTGAAGTGACTGAACACACTGTAAAGAAACAAAATTGTTGCATCTCAGCATTTACATAATTAATAATTCCAATTACACATAATTCAGTGTTTTATATCTCAAGTAAATGAAATAGACTTCTAAAGTAATTGTAATTGTTTTTTTAAAAACACCTAAAATTACTGATATTTTTATGGGAAAGGTTCCAAATTTGACACTGGTTGTAAACTTGTAGGCTTATAAGTTTAGTTTTTTTTTATCACTGTCTAAATTAATTCTTGTAGATTTCTTCAGTGTTAACAAGTGAAGTGCATAGTGTACGGGCTGGAAGGCAGTTACCTGCAAAACTCACTGCACTTGTCCAGCAACACTTTGATCTGGCTTCAACCACAATCACTAATATTCCTATGAAGGTATGTATTCACGCGGTAGTATGTGCTTACCAGTAGAGTACAGCATCTGATTATTTTTTCTTATCTTTTAGTTTTGTGAAAATTCAAAATTTTTCAAAGTAATTTGAAAATTATTTTCTCTCCATATCATATTTCTGTTTGCTAGCCCACATTCAGTGTCAGTGAACAGGTTAGTAAATTTGAATTTAAAATAGATCATAGATCATGAAAATTGATCGAAAGGTTATATTGCATTTAAGAGTGCAATATAATCGCAAGAATGTTTTGTTTTCAGTAGTTACCGCTTTTCGATTTTGCAATCACTTTGAAACTGTCTGTTTTGTATTGAGTTACCCTATGATCCTCTGTATAATCCTGTTGCTATAAACGATCCCTTGTATGTGAACCATTCTTTCCATCATCTGTGTTTTTATATCTACCCACCACAGTATTTGTGTGGCATGTGATGATGTATTTGCTATAATTTTAACTGTTAAAAACATTTCTATGCAATGAGTAGAAATGTAAATGATTGAAATAATATTTTAAAAACAGTATATATATATATTGAAATTTTTACCAAAGTCACATTTTAACAGTACAAGTTTGTATGAGCTAGTATTTATATTTAAGTTTAGTTTTTCTAATGTTACCTTTCTGAGGAACATACATTGGAATAATTTGTAGTGCAGTTTTCTCTGTGGTACTTTTTGATGTGATAATGTAATTTGGTGGTGGGGGGAAAGAGTTTTCAGGAGAACATGAGAAAACAATCAATAAAATAAACACGTACACTATTTGAGTGGGTTGACAGTTTGATTGCAAATTTCCTACGTCAATCAAAGGACCACAGCAGCTGAATGATTAGCACTTGTACATTAGCAAAATGGTGCCCCGACACTGTGAGGCAATAAACAACATCATTCTTATGTTCTTAAACAATCATTCTTCATTGCATGGATGTGCATCGTAAAACCTTTTTACTGGCGTTTCGAAGTTGCACTAAAAATAAAAAGTTGAGTTTGTACAGCAAACTAAATGATTTTCAGTGACTGGCCCAGTATCAATAGAACTATGTCGGAAAGGTTTTAAGAGTAGCAGCAACTTGGAAACTCTTCACTGTACATTAAATAGCATGCACCCTTGAGGCAGTTCCAATAATATTCAGTGACATTTTAACCAATTGGATATAGTTCTTCAAAAATACTACACAAATCTTTAATGTTTTAAACTGATTCAGACAGACCAAATCGTGGGAGAAATCTTGGGTTGATATCAATCATTTCTGTCAAAAGAAGTAAGAGGCAGCAAAAACATACATCACTGGGAACACTCGGCAGGTCAGGCAGCATCTCTGGAGAAAGTAAAAGTGAGTATTTGACTCACTTTTACTTTCTCCGTAGATGCTGCCTGACCTGCCGAGTGTTCCCAGCAACTTCTGTTTTTGTTTCAGATTTCCAGCATCTGCAGCATTTTGCGTTTTTGTTAAGTTAAGAGGAAGCTTGGCATTATTTCAAATAACATCAAGTCAGAATTCAAATCCTGTAACAGGGTTTCAGAACCTGATTCAGGCTCTTTAGTAAAGATTTTAAGTATTTGGTAAAATTAGATTTATTGTGATTTACTAAACTGATCTTCCCTATGAGCTCTTGATTTCATAGCAATCACAAATCAAACCAGTGAAACTTTAATGAATTTGCAGTATGTGTAATACCATTTTGTGGACACATTCAGTGCAAAAATTAATTGACTTATAATATTACTAGTTTCTCAGGCGTCCAGTGCATTAAATTATAGTTTTAAATAATCGAAAGTGATATTCATTGATGGGTTCCACAGTCACAAGTTAAGGCTTCGGGTTCTATGTTCCTTTTTTAAGCAGTTGAAAATAAGATAGTATAGATGTGATGATTATTCTTTCTACTTGAAGATATTCATATGCAATTGATGCTTTGATTGTTCTTCATTTTAAGGAAGAACAACATGCAAATACGTCAGCAAATTATGATGTTGAACTTCTTCATCAAAAAGATGCTCACACTGAACTCTTAAAAAATGGTATGTATCAGACTAGTTTTCATTTGCTGACAGATATTGATGTGAAACTCAGTAAAGCAGTAAGATTCAATTAAAAATAATAATCCTTGCATTTGATTTAGAGCCTTATTATGTCTTTGATACGCCTCAAAGCACTTCACAGAATATACTGTGAAGTTTACTTGGTGAGCGAAACTTGTAATTTGCACTGTGTTCTGTGAAGCGCTTTATAGACAACTCAAAAGACGCTATGAAGCGCCATGTCAAATGCAAGTAGTATTATTATTATTATTCTAGAAAACTTAACTTTCCGACTTGTTTTCAGCCAATCAAGAGCCGAACATTTGTGCGTCCTATCTGCAGAACGGAGGGCAGAGGCACAGTAAGAAAGGTAAGAGTTACATTTTAAATATAATCAACTGGAAATTTTTGATTTGAAAATGGCATGAGACATGAATGAATCACAGTTGAATAGAAAATGAAGGAGATAAGAATCAGTGCAGTTAGAAATAAACCCAGCTAAAATAGGATCCACAAAAAAATCTGGCTAGTATTTTAATATAATGGATTTTAAATAATTTGAAAGCATTACCATCGACTCAGAATATGGCTGTTATTGCCCCCACACTTCGGAACTCCATCCTACAGTCCTTTCGCCTCGCCTCCTTCAAGGCCGGTCTCAAGATCCTCCTCTTCGACTGTACCTTCTGCTGCCCTCCCAATGTTCTCCCTCCCCTCCTAACTCTCTCCCGCCACTCCCTCCTACCCTGCCCCTCTCCCTTGCCCGGGTCCCGTCCTGACTGTTTAGTGCCTTGGGAGTTCATCTCGACGTGAAAAGTGCTCTATAAATGTAATTTTGCTGTTGTTGTTACCAAAGCTGAATTGTCAACAATGTCTGATGTTTTTTTGTTTGATAGTGACTGTTGTTTCTTTCTGTTCACAGAAGGCAAGACCATTGCAGCTTTAACATGTATGCCACATTTTATTATTCTTGAATTAGTTGATTTTATACAATATGCACAAATATTTTTGGCTTTTAACTGCACCATTGTACCAGCAAAACCAGTCCAGCGACTCGAGAGAGAACCTGTAGTGTATGCGAGACACAAGGCAAGGTGCCATATCTACAAAAAAGAATTCTTAACTTTGGATTTTAATCCGCTGATGGTGACTTTCTTTGCATTTGATTTAAACAGATTTTGTATCCTTTCTTGTACAGTCACCCCACACCCCCCAAATATATCCTCCCAAGTTTGGTGCCGATGCCCTCTGAGCAGCAAGAGTTGAACTTTGCAAGGAAAATAAAATTAACTATCTGGGGGGAGACTTCTGCCTCCCACCTTCCCCCTGCTACATAACATCTGGCCCACCCGTTCCCTCTATCGCCTGTAAATGTTATGTTTCTGGAAGGGAAACACAGAAATATTGCTTGTGTGACCAGAGGATGTTTCTCATAAAGGGCATCCGGCCCTCAGCAACCAAAAGGTTGGACCCCCCCCACCCCCAGCGAGTTAATGGATTGAAAGCTTCAGAATGGTCAGGCTGTCACTGGGCCTGAGTTCCTCTGGGTTATGGAGAGGAAGCTCAAATTGGATCAGGTTTGAATGTGATTTTTCGATCGAGTGAATGGTTCATAGCTTGAGAGTATCGATCATTTGGTTCCACTTAATGAAGATGGGGGCATCGATAGCTCTTTCCCATTTCTCGCTTGGCTGAGACACCAACCCTCGTGTCTTTGCTTCAATCGTCCACAAGGAGGCAGGATCCAGCAAGCTAGTTTTGAGGCCTCACAATTGTTTCCTGCTGGCTTTCCCTCTGAAAACCACCTTGAAATGGGGAAGTTAATACGGGGAGGGGGTGAATCCAATTGATGTTCCAACATTCCTACATCAATGACTATTTCAAGCATGTATATTTTCTACGAGTTCTGTAGCCCATTGGTTAGAACACTCGCTTGCAAATAAGAGACCTCGTTTCACCTCCATATAGCGCAAAACCTTGTTTCCTTTCCAATAATAAATTGTTCATTCACCCAGGACTGTTTGTGGGGCACTGCTGTGTGTCATTGGCTGCCGCATTTCGCCCACAAATATACAGTCAATTCACTTTACAGTATATTCTGTGAAGCGCTTTGAGACGTCTAGAAGATGTGAAAAGCACTATATCAAATGCAAGGATTATTATTATTATTACAAAGTTGAATTGAACTTTATGCACAAAATGTTTTGAAGAATCACTTATCAGGTTATGGTTTAAATGCAGTGCTTCAAGATGATTACATTTGATTGAATTGAAATGAGAAGTTTGCCTATGTGTTATAAGGGATGAACACAACAAATTGTGATATTACCTTGATCTGATATTTCGGATACTTGTTACTGCTGACTGAACTGGCTATTAATTCTGGTGAACAATGCTCTTCTACAGTTAATACTAGAATCCTTCATCTCTTTGAATAGTTATACACATTAGTATCTATAGAACAGTTGATTCCATAGTAAATGCAGCATCACTTTGTTCAGTTTGATTAAATTCTGGAGTATCCTAAACAAAATTTAAAAATATATAATTTGCCCACAAAATACAGTCAGTTCACTTTACAGTTTATTCTGTGAAGCGCACTGAGACGTCTCAAAGATGTGATAAGACGCTTTTATCAAATGCAACGATTATTATTAGTTATGTATGAAATAGAATGAAATTTACAGATGTGGATTGTGGTACTTGCAATACCTGGTACAGTAAAAGCTTGTTTATCCGGCACACTCGGGACCTGGCCAATGCCGGTTAAACGGCATGCCGGATATTCGGGCAGCAAGCTGCCGAAAACCCAACTCCAAAAAAATTAACTTGTTTTTAAACATACCATATTAATAATAGACTAAATAATAACAGAATATTGTATGCATACTTACCAATAAAGCAATAAATATTGATTACAGTCTATAAACACAGCATACAATCACAAAGCAAACTTCTACAACGGTGGACTGTAGTGGCTTAAAGTGGTACTGTCGTTTTTTCCTCTATTTTTTCTTTCTCTCCCTCCTTCCCTCTCGCTCTCTTTCACACACACCCAGTCAGTCTGGCATCTCAATGGCTCCAAACCCAACCCCCTCCACTCGTCTCATTTTCCATCCAATCAATTCACCCCCTCTTTCTCTCTCCCCTCCTCTCATCCACCTCTCTCTCCCCCTCCCACTCCTCTCTCTTCCCCCCTCCCCCCCCACCCTCTCTCTCCCTGCCTCTTTCTCCTTCTCCTTCTCCCACCCCACCCCCCACCAAAAGTGTTTAAACCCACAATACAGTCAGGCTATGTAGTATCTGTCAGAGAGAGAAGGAAAGAAAGGGGAAGAGATAGAGAGACGGAGAGATAGAGAGGAAGGAAGGATAGGGAGAGAGAGAAAGAAAAAGAGGAAGAGGAAAAAGGAGAGAGGGACAGTGTCACTTTAAGATGAAAAACCGGAAGTGCCACTACCGGCAGCATTCAGAACTAATCATACTGTACTCTCGTGCGATAATCGACTCATTAAATGCGCCACCGCGATTGTGCCGGATAAGATCCAGGTATTCGAATAATAACTTTTTTTTAGGTGCCGGTTATACGGAAGTTACAGTTGATCGGGTCACAGATAAAAAGGGCTTTTACTGTATATCTAAATTTCCAGAAATTTGATTGGACTGAAAACAATGTTAAAACAAACTTATGATGCTATATTAAAAGAAAATGCATACAGTACTCAAATATAAGACTCCTGTGGTTGTATTGAAGAAACATTGAAGAAAAATTGGTCATTTTCAATCCACGACTGTTTATGGGGATACTGCTGTGCACAATTGACTGCCACGTTTCACCCTCAAATATGCAGTCAATTCACTTTACAGTGTATTCTGTGGAGCGCTTTGAGATGTCTAGAAGTCGTGAAAAGCGTTATATCAAATGCAAGAATTATTATTATTATCATTATTATTAAATGGCAGTCTCCATTAAGTATCCTAAATGATTAGAGCTTTTTATCCCCATCACAAAAACAGAAGGATTTTTTTGGTTTTATTTTGCAGGTGATCCCCACATTGTGTGCAGTAATAGTCGAGATGGTCCTGTCAAAGATACAGTAACATTAAAGTGGTGTACTCCACGCACCAATAATGTTGGTGAGTAAATGTTAAGTAAAAATCTTTTGCAGAAAGTTCAGAAGTATATTCACCAACAAATATACAGTCAATTCACATTACAGTATATTCTGTGAAGCTCTTTGAGACGTCAATAAGAAAAGCGCTATATCAAATGCAAGGATTATTATTAAGTGAGAAGATGCAACTACTGAAAATAAAATGTAATTTTTTTGGAGTATTTTAATTAGTTTAGGAAATTAACTGGTTGTTAGTCGATTGGTGCTCACTTTTTTTAAGGGGTTATAATCCTTCCCCCACAAAAATAATAATTTGGTTACTCAATCCATGACTGTTTGTGGGACACTGTCATGCTCAATTGACTTCTGAATGTCACACAGAAAATACACATACAACTTACTTTACAGTATATGCTGTGGAGCACCTTTGAGACAACGATAACAACAAAATTACATTTATAGAGCACTTTTCACGTCGGGAGGACGTCCCTAGGTGCTGAGACGTCTCAACGATTACTTATCACAAGTGAATTTCCATAGGTACAAAAACCTTGGCTTTCATCAGTGACATAAAATACACTTTGTATTGTAACTTCCAAATGTCATTCCCATATACAGTAAAAGCCTGTTTATCCGGCACCCGATCAACTGTAACTTCCATATAACCAGCACATTAAAAAAAAGTCTGCATTCGATTAACCGGAATTTATCCAGAAAAATGCATTTTTTTTATTTTAAATTTTTTTTGTGTGTGTTTTCAGCTGAATATCCGGCACACGCTTTAACCAGCATTGGCCAGGTCCCAAGGGTGCCGGATAAACAGGCTTTTACTGTAATAAGTTGCTGATGTGATTTTTTTCTTTCTTTCAGAGTTACATTATTGCACAGGAGCATACAGAATTTCACCTGTTGATGTAAACAGTCGACCGTCTTCTTGCCTTACAAACTTTTTACTAAATGGTGTGTATTTTTGTGCAGTTGTCAGATATTTCACACTGAATGTATAATGATAAATTACCACATGGCATGTGTTATGTTGCATTCTTAAATGTGCGATGGTTCTAATTACAGCTTTTATCTTCAGAATATTCCCTCCTACCAAATAGTTGGGATGATCTTGCATTTGGAAAATCTTTGCGCAATTGGCTGCCACGTTTCACCTACATGTGTGGTCAATTATCTTTACATTATATTCTGCGAAGCGCTTTTGAGACGTATAGAAGACGTGAAAAGTGCCATATCAAATGCAAGAATTATTATTATTTATTTATGAATGAATGATTATTTTTGCATGTAGATATAGTTTTACAACCAGACTTTTGTGAGTGGAAGGTGGGTAAAACACTTAATAGCAATATGACTAGCAATCAGCCCAATTACATAGATGATTAGATGTATTATATATACCCTATATATAATGTATTTCCTGCACATTTTCCAGACACAGTTTACATATTTGATACTTGTGTAACTGCCATGCTTTTGCTGAGGACATTTCATTAGTAATTACACAACAGAACCGAGAGGAGATGAAATATGAACATCCCCAAATGCAAAGTCATTTCCTTGAAGTTTATTATAGGAATGCAATAAAACTATATCCACCACTGATTAACTGTCTTCTGTTGACGGACACATTTTGGGATCTGAAATTAAAGCAGCAGTACTTTCTTCTCCACTTACGTCAACTATTTCCACTCGCTTGCCAATCTGGTAACTGTTCAAACCCCTATTTTATACAATGAAAGCTGTGACTCATTTTAAATTTGTACCACAATCGTTTATTTGAAAACAGAGTTGGCACCAGCTCACCTGCCAACCTTATCAGGGCTGGTCTATTGTACAGTAAAATAGATGCGATGGAAACAACATCAAGTCGGGCCAATATTCAGCAGAGAGAGGCCTTGAGAAGATGTATGACTTTTTTTCTTCCAATATGAATTCTCCCAATTCAGCACATCTCTTTTAGATTAAATGTAGCTCCTGTAGCTCAGTGGTTAGAGCACTCGCATTACAAGGGTGATACCTGTGTTCAAATCCAGGCAGGTCAGGTCAGGGCGAAACCTTGGGCAAATATCCTTACTCCACACGCCTAATCGTAATCCCTCAAAAAAAACCAATAATAAAATTGGTCATTTCAATTCTCGACTGTTTGTGGGGACGCTGCTGTGCGCAATTGGCTGCTGCGTTTCGCCCACAAATATACAGTCAATTCACTTTACAGTATATTCTGTGAAGCGCTTTGAGATGTCGATAAAATGTGAAAAGCGCTATATCAAATGCAAGGATTATTATTATTAGAAATGCAAGATTAGATCACGTTGCTCACTGTTGAGGATGTGTTGTGTTTTTTGCCCTTGATGCTCTTGGCAGTTAGAATTTCTGACTACGACAGTCTTACCTTTGTTCAAATTATGCTAGATATGCTTGTTAGTCTGGACAGAAGGTGTTTATGATGGTTTGCTACATTGAACTTATCTTAGAATCCATCTAAGAATTGATGGTAGCTGTAATATTTTGATAGGAGGTCAAAAAATGGGTGGGGTGGGGGAGATTATTTTGATGTATGATTATAGTGGCTTTCGGAGCTGTATGAAGGTCATTTGTGGTTGAATCAATATGTGATTTGCTCCCAAGTTGGCCTCAACATTAAATGATGCCCATTCATTATTTGCATTCACACTCCAGCCCCTTGGGGCGTCCTCAAGCGAAAAGGAATAATGAATTACTTTCTCCTACATAAATACACTCACTACTTTACAGTGAATCCTGTTGTGTGATTTTGAGACATCTCCATGACTTGACCTTGAACAATCCTATATCAAATGCAAGGATTTTATTTTTTACTCACTTTTCAGCAGTCATTTTGTGTTCAGGGCTCCCTATTTTAGCTGCCCTCATTTGCTCGCTGGCTTAGTGCAGTAATGTGCAGATTCTTAATCAGTTTAAACCTCGTGGTATATCAGTTGAGTTCTTGTGCTTCCTGCCTTGCTTTAGATAAAGGCCTTTCCATTCAACTGGGTGAGAGAAATCTACTGAGCAACATGAAACCAAACACTTAAAGGGACAGTGCCCTCAACGTTCTTCCCCTTTCACCCCCTCTCTCTCCCCCAGTTTTTGATGGGATATATTCATTTACATGTGCAGGTTGAACTCCATTCAAAGAATGAGGAATACTGTACCAGAGGTAGGTTATTCAAATTTATTATTTAGCATGACTAACCAATACCAGGCTAGTGAGTGAGGTGCCAGTTGGTGGAAAGGGGAAGTAACCGTAAGCTTGTTCAGACCTCCCATTGACGATCCTAGCAGTATCAATAATTGAGGCAGCTGTATTGAAATCAGCAATAGACAAAGACTAACGGTGGACACAGTTTCAACATTGGCTCTGGGAAATGGACAGTAGAGAAAATCCTCTCCACATTCTCTTAAGACATTTGTCAACTGTTACCTCAGAAAGGCATCTCCAGTCACACCAATCTTATACCCTTTGTCAAAGGTAAAGTGCCTTGTGACATCCTCCTGACGTGAAAGGTGCTATACAAGTGTAATTTTGTTGTTGTTGTTGTTGTATCAGTTGTTGGTTGTACGATGCAACTTATCTCAACTGCTACTATATACATCATCTTAAATAACGAGTCTCTTCGCTCCCTCAAACGCCATGGGGGGAGGGGGTTTAAGATGTCCTTTGGTGCACTGTTGATGTAATGCTGTTGTCAATGTACTCTTGTATACATCAGGTCGTTCGGTTCTGTTGGAGCAGCCACGAAAATCAGGCTCCAAAGTGATTAGTCATATGCTATGCAGTCACGGTGGGGAGATTTTCCTGCATGTTTTGAGCTGTTGCCGATCCATCCTGGAGGAGCCGCCTTCAATCAGTGAAGGGTGCGGAGGGAGAGTGACGGATTACAGGATTACGGTACGTCACTTTGGAATTATTATAATTTTATTGTAATAATAATAACCATCCTTGCATTTGATATGGCATTTTTCACATCTTATCGATGTCTCAAAGCACTTCACAGAATATAATGTGAAGTGAATTGACTATATATTTGTGGGCGAAACGCAGCAGCCGATTGCGCACAGCAGTGTCCCCACAAACAGTTATGGGTTGAAATGATCAATGTTTATTACCGTATATCTGCGCGTATAAGGCGCACCCCCCCCCCCCCCCCCCCCCCGTTTTTTTTTTACCTTTTCTTGGTGGAAAAAAACGCAAGCATTTTTAATGATATTGCCGGCAGAAGGGAGGAGAGACAGGAGAGACAGGTAGGTAGGGAGGGAGAGAGGCAGGCAGCCAGGCAGCCAGGGAGGGAGAGAGGCAGGCCGGCAGCCCGGGAGAGAGAGAGGGAGAGCGGCAGGCCGGCAGCCCGGGAGAGAGAGAGAGGGAGAGCGGCAGCCCGGGAGAGAGAGGGAGAGCGGCAGGTCGGCAGCCCGGGAGAGAGAGGGAGAGCGGCAGCCTGGGAGAGAGAGAGGGAGGGAGAGAGAGAGGGAGGGAGAGAGGCAGCCCGGGAGAGAGAGAGGGAGAGCGGCAGGTCGGCAGCCCGGGAGAGAGAGGGAGAGCGGCAACCCGGGAGAGAGAGAGGGAGAGCGGCAGCCCGGGAGAGAGAGAGGGAGAGCGGCAGCCCGGGAGAGAGAGAGGGAGAGCGGCAGGTCGGCAGCCTGGGAGAGAGAGAGGGAGAGCGGCAGGTCAGCAGCCCGGGAGAGAGAGAGGGAGAGAGGCAGCCCGGGAGAGAGAGGGAGAGCGGCAGCCTGGGAGAGAGAGAGGGAGAGCGGCAGCCAGGGAGAGAGAGAGGGAGAGCCACAGGCCGGCAGGCAGGGAGGGAGGGAGAGAGAGCGGCAAGGAGGGAGGCAGGCAGACTGGGTTCGGCAGAAGATAATCACAGCACTGAAGTCCGCTGCTGCTGCCGCTGCCCGGGCGGCCGAGGCCGAAGCCCCGTCACCCGCTCCTCACAACCCCCGCCGGACACTGACCAAGCCCCGGCTGACAGTGCGCCGGCCGCCCCTCCTGTTTACTGTATCTCTGAGGCTCAAAATTGCTCGTACCTGCGTATAGGGCGCACCCCCCACTTTCGAGATCTTCCGACCTGAAAAAAAGTGCGCCTTATACGCGGAGATATACGGTATTGTGTTTTTTTTTGTGGACTGATTATTATTAGGCGTGTAAAGAAACTTGCCCATGGGTTCGTCCTGACCTGCCTGGATTCTAGGCTCAGGCGAAAAAAAATCGATATATCGCAAATATCAATATATCGTTTCCGACAATATATTGGTATATGTCGGTAAAATGCGGACTTTTTCAACTTACCTTGTTGATATCCGAATGCGCGCGCACACCGGAATGCGCATGCGTAGGACAAAAAAAAACGCGATATCGATATATCGGTATCTATCGATTTGGGCAAACCAATATATCGATATCGGAAAATTTCCATATCAACGGACCCTACTGGATTCTAATTCTAACTGTAATAATGAATTACAGTAGAAGCCTGTTTATCTGGCACCCTCAGGACCTGGCCAGTGCCGGTTAAAGCGCCTGCCAGATATTTGGCAGAAAACCCAACATAATTTCTTTTTCATTTTTTGTAAAAAAACATAGCATATTGATAATAGATTAAATAATCATTTATATGATAATATAATATATAAATAATAATTATAATCATTTCACACACAGCGACCTGGCAGTTCAGAGAGATCTTTAAACTAGTGCAAAAGTTACACATCTGAATGACACTGTTCTCATTGGGGGCAGAAGAGAGGAAAGCTCGTGTTATTGAGAAAGCAGAGAGCGAGCCTTGCGATGCCTGTGTGTGTGTGTGTGTGTGCACTAACTTGAAACACTGCACTCTGTAAAACGAGCATTGCAGGGATGAGTTTTTTATTAAAATAAATGCCAATGATTTGATCTGCAAGCTTTTCTCAGGGTGGGTGTGTGTTTTGCTGTTTTGTGGCTAAATTAAATCAAAATTAATCAACTCACCCCGTTCTGCCTCTCTGAGTACACTCCGGAGAATGCATTGCTTTACAGTACCGGCAGCATTCTGAGCTAGCGCCACCATCAGGCACCCAGTAGCAGCTTTCCAAAATACTGACGCAAGTTTCCAAGTTTGCAGATGATACTAAGTTAAGGAGAATAGTAAATAGTGAGGAGGATAGTAGCCATCTGCAAGAGGATATAGACAAATTGGTAAAGTGGGCAGACACATGGCAGATGAAGTTTAATGCAGAGAAGTGTGAGGTGATGCATTTTGGGAGAAGAAATGAAGGGAGGCAATATAGGCTAGATAGTACAATTTTAAATGGTGTGAAGGAACAGAGAGACCTGGGGATTTGTGTTAGTGACTCGTTGAAGGTGGCAGGACAGGTAGACAAGGCTGTTAAGAAGGCATATGGGATACTAGGCTTTATAAATAGGGGTATAGAGTACAAAAGTCAGGAAGTGCTGACTAACCTCTTTAAGACTTTGGTGAGGCCTCAGCTGGAATACTGTGTTCAATTCTGGTCACCACACTACAGAAAGGATGTGAAGGCATTGGAAAGGGTACAACGAAGATTTACTAGGATGGTGCCAGGATTGAGGGACTTCAGCTATGAGGAGAGGCTAGATAGGCTAGGGTTATTCTCTCTGGAGCAGAGAAGATTGAGGGGAGATCTAATAGAGGTTTATAAGATCATGAGGGGTTTCGACAGGGCAAATAGAGAAAAACTATTTCCACTCGTGGGTGAATCTGTGACTCGTCACAGATTTTAAATAGTTTCAAGGCGAAGTAGAGGGGAGCTGAGGAGAAATTTTTTCACTCAGCGAGTTGTTCGAATCTGGAATGCATTGCCTGAAAAGGTGGTGGAGGCTGATTCGATAACAACTTTTAAAGGGAATTAGATCTTTATTTAGGGAGAACGGGTCTATTAGGCTATGGGGAGCGGGCAGGGCAGTGGGATTGAATCGCTCTTTTCAAAGAGCCGGCACAGACTAGATGGGCCGAATGGCCTCCTTTTGTGCCGTAAAATTCTATGAATCTATAAACACAAAACACCCCAAAAATGCATTTTTCTGGATAAATTTTGGTTTATCGAACGCAAACCTTTTTTTTGCGGTGCCGGTTATACGGAAGTTACAGTTGATCGGGTCACAGATCTACTGTATTACAATTGCCCAATTGAAGGCAAAACAACAACAACTCGCATTTATATAGCTCCCTCCCAAGCCGGCTAGCGTCTCAGTGCTTAACAACAACAACAGCAACAAATTATATTGATGGAGCACCTTTCACATCAGGAGGATGTCCCAAAGCGCTGAACAGTCAGGTCGGGACCCGAGCAGGGGTCGGGGTAGGGGGAACGAGAATAGGAGAATTGATTGTATTGACACTGGGCGAAACAGTGGCAGAGCCTGACTCCGAGCCGGTGTGGGGGGAAAAAGAGGTCCGTAAGTACAGTGGTGTTTAGATGAGAAGAAATGTTAACACAATCATTTCCTTTTGTTAATTAGTCCTTTATTTGTATATTCTCTGCCTATCTGTGTTGGGCGTGGTTAATGTGATCGATAAATCTGTGTGTAAAAGTTAATTTAAAAACTTGTATTTTCTAACCTGATTTATTTTTTATAATATCTTGTCTGACATTGCTAATTTCTTGTTCTAATGGGTTTGTGGAGTCCTGTATCTCAGTGGTTAAAATAATACTGTAGAATTCAGAGTAATATTCGTTTTTTTTCCTCTTCAGGATTTTGGAGAGTTTATGAGGGAAAACAGATTAGCTCCTGTGCTGGAAACCAGGTATATGATGGACGGGAATGTGGAAATGCCACTGGAGCGGGCAAAGTCTCAGCTGGAGAGACATACACGCTACTGGCCGATGATCATATCTCAGACAACCATCTTCAACATGCAGGCTGTAAGTAAGGGGACCTCGATTACAGCGCTGATGTGTAAAACAATCCAGTTTATGGTTTAATTAATTACATTTAAATTAATTAATTAAATTAACCTTAATTAAATTCATGGTGATGGCTAACATTCTGATAATTTCACGACACACTTCCTTCAGGTAGTTCAGCACATTAACACTAGAAGTGACTGCAGCATTTTGCCCACAAATATACAGTCAATTCACTTTACAGTATATTCTGTGAAGCACTTGGAGACACAGTCTAGAAGACGTGATAAGGTGCTATATCAAATGCAAGGTTTATTATCATTGGAAAAAGTCAAAAATACATTATTTTAACATTGGGAATCAATTTCCCTTGATTTGGAGAAAATCGGGAAACCCACTGAATAACTGGCATATTCTAGAGGTACAAAATACAGTTAACCCTCGCGAAACACGGTGTTATGTTCCTGGAAAACTGCGCACTCAGTAAAATCGCGTTCGGTAAGCTTAACAAGTAATGGGGAAAGGGGGGTTAGGGGAATCCAGCCACAGGCTACCCACCTCAAGCCTCCAGGCACATCCACACCCAACCAATGCAAGGTACGTACTGAGGCGGACTACAGCCGGTTGGCCCACTCTCCCTGCTCTCGTCGCTTTCCCCGATCTCCCTGCTCTCGTCACTCTCGCTGCTCTCCCCACTCTCATAACTAGTACGTTTGGTTGCCATGGTGGTTACAAGGGCTACAGTTAAAATAGCTAGAAATGGCGAGGCATGGGCAATGAGTCTTAGGCAGGAGCTGGCAGCGTCCTCCCAAGTACACATGCGAGCGGGGACCAGCTAGCGTGTATACGCACGTTTTATGTGCGTTATGCCAAAAAGTGACACATTTTTTTCTTGGCATACAGTTGAATTCACAGTCGAGAAAGTCACATTCGACGAGGGTTAACTGTAACCCTTTGCCAATCCTTTGACTCAGTTTCATTCTCTCCTTTGTCCTGTATATGAATTCCAGGTGGTGCCTTTAGCGAGTCTAATAGTGAAGGAAAGTCTGACTGAAGAAGATGTTCTTAACTGTCAAAAAACTATTTACAACTTAGTAGATATGGAAAGGAAAAACGATCACCTACCCATTTCAACAGTTGGCACCAGAGGAAAGGGGTCTAAAAGGTAAGGCGATTCCTTAAGAATGCATTTAATTTAAAATACACAAATATGTTGCTTCGTTCAACATTGTTTTGTTATTATGTTAAGCGAGGACTAAGTGTATTACCTTAGTTCATGGCTGTACATTCAATGGGTTCCGTTGCTATTACAGTAGAAACCCGTTTATCCAGCACCCACGGGATCTGTCTAATGCGGTTAAAGCGCCTGCCGGATATTCAGGCGGCTCGTGGCTGAAAACCCACTACAAAAAAATTAAAGTTCTTTTAACACACACCAGGCTAGGTAATAGCAGATAGTGGCAAAGTGTTGCATTGCTGCTTGTTGTTGAGGCTGCTCTCTTGCGCTTCTCACCTTTACTGATTGGGGTTTGCAGTCCAGCGATTCTTTTTTGAATGGGGGATGCCAGGCGAGTGAAAGAAGCGGCAGCATGATTTTAAAATCGCGCCACTTTACTAGCTGCAAACCGAAGCCCTAGACTCTACTAGCGGCAAACCAAAATACTGCACCTGCATGACAATGTGGGTTATCGGCTAGCGTTATCGGCTTGCCGCTAGTGTGACTTTGAAGTCATACGCGCTCCGTTTTTTTTTTCCCCCCTTGCCATGCTCCATTTTGGGAGGGGTCGCTGGACTGTAAACCTCAACCGCAGCATCATGGCTTCAAGCGCAGCATCTACCAGCGAGGGTGGGGGGCGCAGTAGAGTAGTTTTGATGGTGAGTGCCAATGCAATATTCTGTTATTATGTTATTACAAATGCTATTGTTCCAGATAAGTTCCGGTTTATCGAATGGGGACTTTTCTTTTTGCATGTCGGTTATACGGAAGTGCCAGTGCATCGAGTCATGGATACCAGGCTTCTACTTTATTTTGGTTTATAGCAACACTCCACAATTGAGTGAAACAGTCTGACATGAAAATAACAATGAGGCACGAGTAGATTGTTCTGTGTTGCTACAGCTGAGTCACATAATAAATTATATCATAATATAATTATAGTAAAAGCCGTTTATCCGTGACCCGATCAACCGTAACTTCCGTATAACCAGCACATCAAAAATAAAGTCTGCATTCGATTAACTGGAATTTATCCAGAAAAATCTTTTTTTGTGTGTGTGTGTTTTCGGCCGAATACCGTATATCTCTGCGTATAAGGCGCACCCGCATATAAGGCGCACCCCCCACTTTTGACCTTTTCTTGGTGGAAAAAAAACCGGAAGCATTTTCAATGATATTGCCGGCAGAAGGGAGGAGAGACAGGTAGGTCGAGAGGGAGAGAGAGAGGGAGGGAGAGAGGCAGGCCGGCAGCCTGGGAGAGAGAGAGGGAGAGAGGCAGGCAGGCAGCCTGGGAGAGAGAGGGGGTGAGAGGCAGGCCGGCAGCCAGGGAGAGAGAGAGGCAGGCAGGCAGGCAGGGAGAGAGAGCGGCAGGGAGGGAGTGAGGGAGGCAGACTGGGTTAGGCAGAAGGCAGGCAGCAGGCACAGCACTGAAGACCGCTGCTGCTGCCGCTGCCCGTGCGGCTGAGGCCGAAGCCCCGTCACCCGCTCCCCCCAACCCCGGCCGGACACTGACCAAACCCCGGCTGACAGCGCGCCGGCCGCCCCTCCTGTTTACTGTATTTCTGAGGCTCACAATTTATTGTACCTGCATATAGGGCGCACCCCCAACTTTCGAGATCTTCCGACCTGAAAAATAGTGCGCCTTATACGCGGAGATATACTGTATCCGGCACACACTTTAACTGGCATTGACCAGGTCCCGAGCGTGCCGGATAAACGGGCTTTTACTGTATACAGTAATAATCAATAAGGAGTTTAGTAATGGAGTGACCGGCTTCTCCTACATTATATTTACTGGGAGGATTTGGAACAGTATTTGTTGCATGAGTGATTGTGAAGAAGAGACAATAATTATACTATTCTGTGCTCCTGTGACTACTCAGTGGAGCACTCAGTTAGAGCACTCGCTTTACAAGCGTGAGACCTGTGTTCGAATCCAGGCAGATCAGGGCGAAACCTTGGGCAGGTTTCCTTACTTCACACACCTGATAATAATCCGTTCAAAAAACCACAATAATATAAATTGGTCATTTTCAATCCACGACTGTGGGGACACTGCTGTGCGCAATTGGCTGCCACGTTTCGCCCATAAATACAGTCAATTCATTTTACAGTACATTCTGTAAAGCCCTTTGAGACGTCGATAAGATGCGATAAGATGCTATATCAAATGCAAGGATTATTATTATTATAAGTTAAACACTTTTTTTTCCTCCCACCCCAGAGATGAACAGTATCGTATCATGTGGAATGAGTTGGAGACCTTGGTGAGAGCCCACTTGAACAACTCTGACAAGCACCAGCGGGTGCTGGAGTGCCTGTTGGCCTGCCGGAGCAAGCCACCCGAAGAGGAGGACCGCAAGAAGGGCAGGAGGAAGAGAGAAGACAAGGAAGATAAATCAGACAAAGCCATGAAGGATTATGAGCCAGACAAATCCTGGCAGGATTCTGAACGGTGAGTTCAGCTTGCACACAATGAGATGGCTCATTGATACCGTTTTGTTAAGATTTGACTGACAAGTAGCTCCTGTAGCTCAGTGGTTAGAACTTGAAGACGTGATAAGATGCTCTATCAAATGCAAGGATTATATAATTATTGTTCACATTGCATCACAGTGTATATTTTTCTGAACTGCAGCTTTAAATTATTTCTGAAGCCAAACGCTTTGTTTGTGTGCAGATTGAAAGGAGCCCTGGACCGTGAGAAAGAGGAGCTGGTTGAGGCCGAGATCATCAAAGATTCTCCTGACTCCCCAGAGCCACTGAACAAAAAACCTCGGGTCAGTATAGGGGAAATCCAACCGTTAGAGAAAGTTAAAGGTGAGTTTTATCGTGACTCCCGACTTTCTCGTATGTGCTGCATAACAAGAATAATAATACTCCATGCATTTGATATAGCGCCCCCACCCCTCCAAACTGCTGTCCTCTATAAACCTTCCCATCACCTCCCTTCAGCGGGCTCTGGCCTGCTCTCTGCTCCCACACTCGGGAACTCCATCCCATAGTCACTTTGCCTCGCTCCCTCCCTCTCCTCCTTCAAAGCCGGCCTCAAGACCCTCCTCTTTGACCATGCCTTGTGCTGCCCTCGCAATTCTCTCCCTCCCCTCCAAACCTTCTCCCTCCCTCCTACCCTGCCTCTCTCCCTCGCTCGGGTCCTATCCTGATTGTTCAGTGCCTTGGGACGTCCTCTTGATGTGAAAGGCACTCTATAAATGTCATTTTGTTGTTGTTGTTATCAAGTCTTTGAGACGTCTCAAAGCTCAAGATACACTGTAAAGTGGATTGACTGTGTATTCTCAGCTCGAAACACGACAGCCAGTTGTGCACAATGATGTTTCTGCTCCCACCCTCCGCCTTGCCCCTTCCTTTGCCCCTTCAAAGCCTGTCTCACCACCTTCCTTTTTGACTGTGCCCCCCAACCCTCTCTCTGTTCCCAACCTGCAGCTCGAGTGCAAACAACCTCATTATCAGGCTCTTTGGGACATCCTCCCAATGTGAAAGGCGCAATATCAAAGTCATTTGTCGTTGCATAAGAACATAAGAATAAGGAGCAGGAATAGGCCATTCAGCCCCTCGAGCCTGCCCCGCCATTCAATAAAATCATGGCCGATCTTCTAATCTTCTCCAGCCCGCCTTATCCCCAAATCACTTAATCCAAAACACGTTAGAACATTTCTGAATAGTGGCTTTACTCAGAGCTGCCAACCAGTACGTTTTTGCAGTATTTAGTACGGTAAATTGAAGTAAATACGGCAGTACGATTTTTCTTGTTAAAATACGTTTTTTGGAAAATCCAAAATGTTGCATGCTTTGTCTGTCTGTCTCTCCTCTCTGTCTCTCTTTTTCTCAGTCTCTCTCTCTGTCTCTTTCCCTCTCTCTGTCTGTCTCGGTCGCTCTCTCTCTGTATCTCTCTCTCTTTCTGTGTCTTTCTCTCTCTCTGTTTGAGTCTCTGGCTGTCACAATCTCACTCACAGACTCTCTCTGTCTGTTTCTCTGTCTCAGTCTCTTTAACTCTCTCTCCCTGCCTTCAATAGCAGTGCTACCTACCTTATGCTGTTGCTGGTACACTGTAAATGTTAGCGCTGGGCGCTAGGCTAGGCGCAAGGCATTACTGGGAACAATTTTTTTCATATACGGAAACACAGTCCTCTTCCGCCCGCTTTAACGCAATTTTTGCTTAACGAGGGGTTTTGAAGTCCATTTTATTTGGCATCTTTTCGCGCTGTAATTGTTTCGTTAAGTACTGGTAGGTTCTGGGAAAAAATCTTTTTTTTACTACAAAATACTGTTTTTAGCTTCCAGGAGTAATTTTTTTTGTTAAAAAAGTTGGCAGCCCTGTTTATGCCCACAAATACACTTTGTAATATATAGTATATTCTGTGAAGCCCAGTGAGACTTTGATAAGATGTGAAAAGCGCTATATCAAATGCAAGGATGATGATTATTATTATTATTACCTTGCATTTCCAAACTGTATAAATTTTCCCCGTGTGTTTCAATTTCCAGGACCGATGTCCTTGCTGGCCATGTGGACTAACCGTATTAATACAGCCAATTCAAGAAAGCATCAGGAATTTGCTGGGCGTTTGAGTTCAGTTAACAACAAAGCTGAACTGTACCAGCACCTAAAGGAAGAGAATGGGTTAGTCACCATTACCACGTAATGAGAACAGTTTCCTTAACTGTTCATTGTCTTGTAACAGTGTAATAAAATACTGCTGAGATAAGCATTTGAAAGCTCTCCCATTTTCACTTTCCTAAAATATCTTACGGTAATGCTATCATTATCCCCCAAAACGTTACTTGCTTTTAAAGTGTTGCTTTGCGTTAGTATAAAAATCCCCCCCCACCCCCCCCACCAACAGTTTATACATGTTTGCTTTGTATTGTAGGGTGGACGCACATGAAAACGGTAAAGCGAGCAGACAGTGAGGGGAAATGTCACGATGAGCTGCCTGGAGGAGTTCTAGGTGACTGGTGACACTGTGTAAAACGTCGAGTGTGGCATTTCTGGGAAGGATCCAAGACACATGTTTTACCTTCAACTGTGCAAAATGCTTCTGTCAAACTGACCCGCAGAGAAAAGTAAAAGACGGCAACTCCCATTTTGCGTGTTAAGAAAAGCCAGCAGAATTTTAGTGTTTGTAAAAGTCGACATTTTCTACAAAGTACAGAATTTTAAGATGACATTCGTATAAATGAAACTTTCAATGTTCTCCAAAAAAATAAAAAAAAGAGACAAATTTGTGTGCCAGAGTTCTACTTTGTGATGTCACGCTTAAGGACACTTACAACGTTTACAGTTTTTAGATATCATTTGTCAAATATGCTCCAGAGAATTGTACCTTGTCGTAATTTGTAGTATTCATCAAAGTAGTGCAAGTAGTTCATTGGGATGTCTGCTAGGCTTCACGACTGATGGTATTTTCTACAATTCTCAGTTGGAACCCAAAGAACACAAAGTGTTTGCTTCACTTGCCTGGCTTTGTAGGTTTTGTAACTTTCCTGAGGAAACACTTCTTCACTCAGAGGGTAGTGAATTTATGCAATTCTCCACTCCAGAAGGCTGTGAATGCTCAGTCCTTGAACGTATTCAAGACTGAGATTGATAGATTTCTAATGGATAAAGGGATATGGGGATAGGATGGGTAAATGGTATTTGGCCAAATTGCCTACTCCTGCTCCTATTTCTTATGTTCTTATGTTCATTTGTGGGTGGGGTGGGGGGTTACCCTTCCGATCAGTTTAGTCTAAATATAAACAGCAATTTTAATTGCTTTTGGATAGTTTAACTTAAGAAAACTTTTCTTTCCCAGGAAGGGTAATAATCCCTTAAAAATAAATAAATAATAATAACAATTTGGTCACTCAATCCATAACTGTTTGTGGGACGCTGCCTTGTACAATTGCCTACCACGTTTTTCCCACAAAATATATAGTAAATTCACTTTGCAGTGTATTCGGTGAAGCACTTTGAGACTTCTCGAAGATGTAATCATGCACTATATTAAATGCAAGGATTCCACTTACTAATATAGACATTACAGGAATCCATTGATTACGTTAATGGTAATTGTACATCAATTATTAGTTTGTTATTCATCTTAAGTATGTGAGTCAAATATCTAGGAATCCAGATATTCTGATTTAACTGCATATTTAAGATCCATTTCCTTTACATTCAAACGTCAATGTGAGACCTGTGTTCGAATCCAGGCAGATCAGGGTGAAACCTTGGGCAAGTTTCCTTACTCCACACACATGCCTAATAATCCCTCAAAAAAAAACACAATAAACTTTGTCATTTCAATCCACGACTGTTTGTGGAATGCTACTGTGCACAATTGGCTGCCGCATTTCGCCCACAAATGTATAGTCAATTCACTTTACAGTATATTCTGTAAAGATCTTTGAGACGTCGATAAGATGTGAAAAGCGCTGTATCAAATGAAAGGATTACTATTATTCAAGACTTTTTTGTATCTGCATCATAATGAGACCTGTGGAGAGAATTAAGTTTAACAAAAGGATTATAAATAATAATAATAATTCTTGCATTTGATTTGATATAGCACCATATTATTATGAGTATTATATTAATGTAATTTTCCCACTGTGACCCACATTGTTTGGCAATTTCAAAGACAATACAGTAGTCGAGATGTTACAAATAGACATTCTTTGAATGTTTTGTGTTTCCTGGGGATTGTAGTTCAAAGAGAGGAGGCAGTTGATATTTTGGTGGTTTGGAGTATGAGGAGGGCACACGGCTGTGATCGCCTGCGTTGTTATATGTTGGGTGTGAAGGATGTGGTGGAGGTGGGGGGAGTTTTACCCATGGTTGTGAGGAAGACGAGACCTCAGGAGTAAGCACAGGAGGCTTTCTGGACCTGAGCGTGTCCAGCTCTAACTGACCCCATGGAATCGGTTGGTTTTCCTGAAAACTCAACACCTCGGATGGCAGAACCTTCTCTGAGTTCCTGCAGAGGCAGTAGATTATAACCAATAAGGCAATGAGGACAGTGAGAATCAACGCGATGACAAGGGTAGGCCAAACGTTTGGCAGCCAGTAAGGCTGGTTAGGTTGTATTGCTATATTGATGTGCGTTGTGGGTGTTGGAATGGATAAGCAGAATCCTCTGTAAGTGATATTCTCAACTGTTTGAATCCTGTATTCTGGTAACATCGTTTCAACAAGGGAGGGATGAACGCTGTTATTTGGTGACCGCATTAACGCAAATATATTTTCGATAACATTGATGGGGCAGGGATCTGAGACGCCGTGAGCTGAACACAAGGAGTTGTTATACCACGAGACGAGTGTGGAACCCGGTTTGATGTCCAAAAGGGAAATGTGTTTGCTGTTGGAGTCGTTAAAATATTTGGCGAGTTTTCCGAGGAAGTGGACAATTCTCCCTCTGTCTTTCAGGAAAGAGTTGTAACTGTTCTTGGTTCGGAGGGTGTACAAGTGACAGGGCGCTTCGGACGATCGCTGGATTTCAATGACAAAGGTTTCGCAAGCCACCAGCCCTGCTGAATCAGCAGCCGTGAGCACGAGCTGCTGTGGGGAATACTGGAAGTCTGTCTCGAGAGGGAACCCAAACAGCACATTTAGAGATTGATTGAGTCTCACCCACGACTCTCTTCCTGAAGGGGAGCCGTCGGTTGGAGATATTTTCAACGATAAATTTCTTGTATGTCCGTCTTCTCGATCAAAGAAGGTATTGGCAGGGATTGAATATTCAAACATGTTTCCCACTGTTGCCAAGATGAAATGGGTTGGTTTGAGTTCACTGGGAGAGTAGTTTGGGTGAGCTGAAAGGACAATTCAATTGAAACACAGCTAATATTGCCGGAAAGATTATCAGTGATTAACAAAGCCCTCCATGGCCTCGTCCCACCCTATCTCCTTGACCTTCTAAATCCCTACCAACCTGCCCGCTCCCTTCGCTCAACAGGCGCCAGCCTGCTCCATGTTCCCCCCACCCCCCACCACCATTGGTGGCAAGCCTTTAGCCACTCTGCCCCCAACCTCTGGAGCTCCATCCTGCAGTCCCTCCTCCTCGCCCCCTCGCTGGCCTTCTTCAGGTCTTGCGTCATGACTCTCTTCAACAGTCCCATTGGTCACCCCAAATCAGCCCCTTTCCCCCCACCCTCCCCGTCCTCGACCTCAGCTCAGGTCTGAAACAATGACTGGTCAGCTCCTTGGGACGTTCTCCTGACATGAAAGCTGCCATACAAGTTTTGTTGTTTATCATGTGTGTTGTAGTGACACTTTGTCCCTCCCTCCCTCCCTCCCTCCCTCCCTCCCTCCCTCCCTCCCTCCCTCCCTCCCTCCCTCCCTCCCTCCCTCCCTCCCTCCCTCCCTCCCTCCCTCCCTCCCTCCCTCCCTCCCTCCCTCCCTCCCTCCCTCCCTCCCTCCCTCCCTCCCTCCCTCCCTCCCTCCCTCCCTCCCTCCCTCCCTCCCTCACTCACTCACTCACTCACTCACTCACTCACTCACTCACTCACTCACTCACTCACTCACTCACTCACTCACTCACTCACACACTCACTCACTCACTCACTCACACACACACACACACACAGGGCAGCGTCCCAGAGCGCTTGTCAGTGACAGAGCACGATACCGAGCCATGGGGAAGGGGTGGGGGTGGAAGGTGACCATAGCCACGGTCGATGAGAAAGGTCTTAAGTCGCCACCTGAAGACGGGGAAGAAGATTGATTTAAATTATTCCCTGCTCAAAATGGCTGTCTCAGTTCTGGTATCTGTTGCCAAGAGCCCGAAGGAAACCTAGCTATAGTATGAATTGGTGCACACTTACCGCTATGTGTTGTGCCAGGTATTTCGGTGGTTGATAAAATCCTCTTCGATGCGTCTTCGAGACTCCAGCTTTCGGTTAGGGTTTCAGATGAGAGTAGAATCTTTACGGATGGATCCTGACTAACCGGATTTCCTTCATTGGCGATTTGTGGCATTGATCCTGATTGAAGTGATGTAATCGTACTTGGCTGACGTGTCCAGTGTGTGAATACCGGGCTTTCATCAGAACTAAAAGCAGAGAAGGCTGATTTTGACGGACTTGGCATTGGACTGAGTGGAGTGTAACTAGACTCTTGAAGCTGTTTTGTGAAGCAGTGAATCCCTTGCCAAACATACTCTGTGTGGGCCAATGTGCTATCCATCGAGTCCTGGTTGATTTGATGTCTAGTAGCTGAGGATACTGGGATATAGGATAAAGGTGACTTCAAAGAGGGAGATAAGCTTTCAGATGGCATTTCAGTCTTTAGAAGAGATGAGGTTATGTGTCCCAAGCCTGTGGATAAAACTAAATACAGGTAGCTGTAGATTGGCTGTGACATGGAGTATGTTAAGACTGCTTTGGATGAGAATGATGGCATGAGAGTTACCATGTGATCGTTAAGTGACACTAAGGATGCTAGGGTTGGCGTGAGATTGTCACTTTGTGATCTGAATACACTGAACATGGATTTTTGCTCATCTGATGAAACCATGGGATTCTGAGTCTCTGGGAAAAGCACAGGAGATATAAAGGGTAATGGAAACATCACCAGCCCGTCCTGTGTGGGCTGATTAATGTGTCTGGATAATGGTAATGGGGTGGATAGTCCCTGAACTGCGTGTGGGGAAGAGGTTTGAGATGGCGCGGAGATCAGGGACATGGTGGGGGTGGGTAAGATGAGATTGTGTTTGGTGGATGTTGATGGAGAGAAAGTAAAAATGGTTACCAGCGAAGAACCCTGTGTTAGAGTAGTGGCCGGGAGTGAAGATGTGAGAGAAGCAACCATAAACCTTGAACTGTCTAGCAGATCATCAGTGGGGAAGGGCTGGGGAGCAATAGAGTCAGGAAGATGGAGACTTGTATAGGCTGAGAGTGAACCCGTGAGGATTGTTGAAGGCACGGACAGCATTGGCTCCTGTTGCAATGAGATTGATGGGATCAGTGTTTCTTCAATGAACAATTGATTTAGCTCACCCCCAAATGTTGAAGAAGGTGCAATATTATTTGAAGTATAAATGAGGGAGGAGTAAAAGAAAGATGAGGTGAGGGGCAATTGGTCAGTAAGAAATCTCTGCGTTTGCACATTGAACGAGGAGGCAAACTGAACTTCATTTGGATTGGAAAATAAATGTGACCAAACGGAGAGACTGACGTCGTCGGGCGTGATGGGACATACGGTAGATTCCAGAAACGTTCGGCCAGAAGAAGTTCGGCCAAAACTGTTCGTGGCAGTTATTTCAGCAAACGTTTCTGTTTGATGAACATAAATGAATTTTGAGGAACCTTGCAAGTTTAGTTCCGTGTTTAATGTGACAATGGTGAACGCTAACAGCTCACTGTTAAAGATTTTCCCATTGCTGCTGGAAGAGAGTGAATTGATTTGGACATCATTTGTGCTGGTATATACAAAAGATAGACTTGAAGTCATATCAATCATCTGAGGATCATGATTGGTGTCTCTAGTGGTGTTTAAGACTGTCTCTGTTGCCCAGAGCAGGTTTTCTGTAGTGTGGAAAGTCACTCTCCCGTTAGTTATTTGGGATCTTGAAAAGGTATCTTTTAAGGTTAACATCCCTGTTGAGAGCAAATCCTCCGTATCGGTGGAGGCTGTTGTCGGAGACGTCAACTCTGTGGCCATCGTTAGGAAAAGCGGAGACTGTCTGTGTCCTGAAGAAAGCTGTAAGGAACTCAGCGGATTGAGACGGGTTTCAGTATTGATGCCCAATTCAGAATTGTATGTCGAATCATCCACAATGCGATCAGTGAAAGTCAAGGTGCTTTTGCCCACTTCTGTTTCGGGAGATTAAAAAAAACACAATTTTATTTAATGTTAATCATTATTTTATTTAATGTTAATCATTAACCTTTATTGTTAACCAATAAAGGTTAGTGACAATTCCTTCCCGCTGGTTCAGCTTCCACATACACTGATAATTTCTCAATAATAATCAACAGGGATAATCAACAAATGGTTAGGTTATGATATCCTGCATTTTTGTGTGACGTTCTGACTTTCCTGATATGGAAGATCATTGAAGTTCTGCTTTGATTCTGTGATACTCCCAAGTATTGCACACAAAGACTTTTGTCAATTTTTATTTATTTCATTTTATTAACAAAAAATAATTATTTGTCTGAAGATTATGGTGCTTTTTATTTTAGACATTCCTATTCTATAAAGGCTTAAAAATGTAAATTGCTTTTTGCCAACCACTACATGCCTTGCCTCTGGGGTCTGTCAATATGGAAATTTTCCGATATCGATATATCGGTGGGCTCATAACAATATATACCGATATATCAATATCACCAGGTTTTTTTATCCTGTATATGCGCACGCATTCGGAGGTGCGTGCGCATTCCAGTGTGCGCGCGCATTCCGATATGCGTGCTCTAGGCACAGGAGGTTTGCAATGCCGGCGACAAGGTATGTTGAAAAAGTTTTATATTATACCAATGTAACAGATATATCGATATATCACCGGACACGATATATCGATGTTTTGCAATATACCGATTTTTTTTATACCAAATTTTTAGATATACTGATATATTAAAATTTCCAATATCGGCATATCAATATGAAAAATTATATTGATATATCACCGGACACTACTTGCCTCTAATAATAATAATAATCCTTGCATTTGATATAGCGCTTTTCTCGTCTTCTAGACATGTGGAGTAAGGAAACTTGCCCAAGGTTTCACCCTGACCTGCCTGGAATCGAACACAGATCTCACGCTTGTAAGGCGAGTGCTCTAACCACTGAGCTACAGGAACTACACGCTGAAATGTAAAATTCCTACCTGGTATATGATGGGTGGTGAAGATATAATTTTGTTCATCCTCAGATTCAGAGGGAAATATTGCCGTTGAGTCCAAGGCGCTTGGTGGCGACAGAGGAATTCTCAACAAACGATCATCAGAACGCAATGTATTTACTGCATATGTCATCCAACTTTGCCTATGTAATGCTGAACTGGGGGCAATGTGCAGTTGAACATTCGGTCGCCTGTCGAATAATGACTCACTGGAGATTGTGAACAGTGAAAGTAAACATTCAGAGCTGGGCATGATCAGGTCACCACGCAAAGTCTCAGCCACTAAAGTCTCCCGTTTGTGATCTCTGTCAGTGCCAGCGGTGAAATCAGACTCTGCTGGTACAGTTTCAAACACAGGCTGTGAGCTGAATGCAGTAGATTTGCTCAGAATGATTGGATCAGAAACGACTGAGGTTGATAATGCCTGCGATATTGGCTCAGGTGTGAACGTAAACTGTTCAGTGGGTTTGGGTTGGATGATGACCACAGAGGGAGGTAGAATATTCACTGTACGGAATTGTGAGTTTGTTATGAACTCAGAAACCTTTAACGGAGGAGACGGGAATGTGTTTTTGTCAGGCAACATACCGAGGGCAAGGTAACTCGATGATGTAGTTGTAGAAGGATTCGGAGATGATAATAGATGTAAATTTCCCGTCTCACCAGACGTGGGTTTCCAAGACATTGTCAATAGGGGCAGGAATGGGGTCACCTCAGCGGACATCACGGTGATTGTTGTGGTCGGAGTGAACCAAGGGACGGAACTGAATAAACCACCTGAGTAAACCTTTGCGAGATTAGTAGATTCCAGGGGTCGATCAGAAGTGATTGACGTTCCAAAGAAAGGACTTTGTGGTGGGTTTTCAGTCACTGGTGGAGAGATACTTGGTGAAATCATTGGAGCTCTGGTGTGTACCCACCTGATCTGAGGGACGGAATCAGCTTTTGAGAAGGAGTCAGTGCTTGATGGGAACGCGCCCAACAAGTCTCGTGTGGCAGCGCTGGAGCCAAGTCGGCTGAGATGTGTTGGTTTGGGAGGGGCCATCGCAGGTGTTTGCAAAACCATTAGAGCTTGATGGCGGAGTCTCCTTTTTGACGTTGTTTTCTCTCCTCCCTGTCTGAAGATCTTCCAGCCTGTAACCCTATAGCCCAAATACTGTGTCACCCGACCAGCCATAACATTATGGTTCAGGACCCGAATGAGATCCTGCAACATCTCGAACCTCCCACAGCTCACAGGCCAGTAGATTTCGCTGGCGTCCCCACCCGTAAAATTCCAGGTCTCAGAGGCCACCAGACGGATGCCGCTCAGGCCAAGATCTGCCGCTTCCCTGTAACAGCTCAGCGTCAGCCACAAGGGGTCCATTTGGAGATAATCGGCCAATGATCTGATGAGAGACACACGACCGCTGGCTCTTAAGGAGATGATACTGGGCTGGGCGATAACCGCGGCGTAAGTCATGGGATCGTCGGTAGCACATCCTTGTAAACGTAAACTGGAAATTATGTGGGGGGAAAAGTTAATGTCTCTAGTCAATCAATTTCGCTCCTGCAAAATATACAGTGTATTCTGTGAAGCGCTTTGAGACGTCTAGAAGACTTGATGAAATGCAACGATTATAATTATTAGTAGTAGTAATTATACTTACAATTACTCGAAGTAGAGTTGGTTTAAATTGAATTTTAACTCTCCGGGTTAATTATGTTAATCGATTTAAGGTGATCTCCTGTTAATTTCACTTAAAGGCTGCTCAGAAAGACTATTATGGTGAGTTACTTAATGCAATGGGATTTCTGACAAGGTTAACAACAGGATTTTTCTAAAACAGAACAGAATATACAATCTTACTGGATTGTGTTTACTTTTATAGAGGTAATAATGCACAAAGAGCTGATTGTGTACTTATTCAAGTGCAAAAAGGTAACAACAACTTGCATTGGTAAGCACCCTTCACGTGAGGTAGTGTCATAGAGGGCTTGACTGTGGCGGAGTCTATCACTGAGCCAGAGAGGGTGGGGGAATTGACCACAAGCACAATCAAAATGGAAAGTCCTGTAACTCTGTGGTTAGAGCACTCACCTTACAAGCATGAGACCTGTGTTCGAATCCAGGCAGGACAGGGCAAAACGTTGGGCAAGTTTCCTTACTCCACACACACGCCTAATAATAATCCCTCAAAAAAAACCAGCACAATAATAAAATTGGTCCTTTCAATCCATGGCTGTTTTGGGGACGCTGCTGTGTGCTATTGGCTGTCACATTTTGTCCACAAATATACAGTCAATTCACTTTACAGTATATTCTGTGAAGCGCTTTGAGACTTCTAGAAGACGTGAAAAGCACTATATCAAATGCAAGGATTATTATTTATTATTAAGTCTTTAAGCGGGGTTTGGAGGGAGGGAGGGAGGGAGGGAGGGAGGGAGGGAGGACCAGAATTAATACCCTACTTGTTTGGCGTTGGGAAGGTCTGGCCAAAGGTCCTCCATTCATTCAAGTTCTGAGATTTGTTGAAAACGGACAGATAAAAGGTTGTAGAGCTGTGAGTGGCATTGCTCAGGCCGGTCACCTTTATACAGTAGCCTCCAACATTGTCATCCGTTGGCAGCCCTTGTAGGCTGTTAGTTTTAGCATCATATTCCAGCCAGTTTGGTAGAGCTGCGGCATCAGCTAGTGAGACCTGGTGTGAAATATAACTTCAATTATTGAACCATTTAAGGGAATGTTTCACTCAAAATACTTAGAATCATACAATTTTACGGTACAAAAGGAGGCCATTCAGCCTATCGAGTCTGTGCCGGCTCTTTGAAAAGAGCAACTCAATCCCACTGCCCAGCTCTCTCCCCATAACCTAACAGACCTGTTCTTCCTAAATAAAGATCTAAATAAACTTCATAAATTTCATCCAGTTTATTTAGATAGATGTTGCGCAATTGATTGCCTTGTAGCTCAATGGTTAGAGCACTTGCCTCACAAGCATGAGACCTGTGTTCGAATCCAGGCAGGTCAGGGCGAAACCTTGGGCAAGTGAAATGACTAATTTTTGTTATTGTGTTTTTTTTCTGAAGGGATTATTATTATTAGGTGTGTGTGTGTATGGAGTAAGGAAACTTGCCCAAGATTTTGCCCAGACCTGCCTGGATTCGAACACAGGTCTCATGCTTGTAAAAGATGAATGCTCCAACCACTGAGCTACATGGTTGAGGGCAAAACTATTTCCAGAAAGGGTGTAGAGTATATTATCTTATCAGCTGCCAGAGTTTGTGTTGTTGTGTATATTGCTGAGAGGACAAATTAATAGCGTGAGATGTTGCCCTGAGGAGATCACAGACAAGATACAGAAATGTGTTGGATTGGTATCAGAGCCTCCAGCAAGCATCTGTCAGATCTCAGAGAACTGGAATGAAGGTTGCTATGTACATTATTGTGATTGTGCATTTTGCTGCCTTTGCCAGCTGTGAGTGTTTGTTTCAGTCCATTCCTTCCTCATTACTCCAGATTGTTGTGTTTGTTTTTTTGACTAACCAGATGTCTGTCTGACACACACGGAAATCAATCCGTGATCAGTCGTGTGTCTGTCTGTCTCACACGGAAACCCGTCACCGTGATCAGCTGGGTATCTGATACACACACGCGGAAACCCGTCACCATTGCTTAAGGGTCTCGAAACTCATTCCTGACTCTAAAGGTTGAGGATAGACTGAACTAGTCATATATTTAGAGTCGTGGAGTCCTGTAGCTCAGTGGTTAGAGCATCCGCCTCACACGTGAAGAATCAGGGCGAAATGTTGGGCAAGTTTCCTTACTCCACATGCCTCTGTTTACCCAGCAGTAAGTGGGAACTTAGTTGTTAGTCGATTGGGAATCATTTTCTGGGAATAATAATGGTCTAAAAAAAATTTGCTCACTCAATCGCCACCACTGTTTGTGGGACGCTGCTGTGCGCAATCGGCTGCCACGTTTCGCCCACAATATTCGGTCAGTTCACGTTTCAGTATATTTTGTGAAGCGCTTTGAGACGCCTAGAAGACGTGATAAATCGCTATAATAATAATAATCCTCGCATTTGTTATAGCGCTTTTCACGTCTTATAGACGGTGTGTCATAGCGCTTCACAAGATATACTGTAAAGTGAATAGACTGTATATCAAATGCAAGTGTTCTTATTATTATGATTGGGTCAGTCTTGTTGTCTGCGTACACAGGATGAACTACCTTGTGTGGGTTCACTGGGAGAATGTAGTGAAATATCTTTCCCGCGATGGTTTTTGTGTCAGGAATTTGGCAAAGGCTCTTTGTCTCTTCCCAGTGCAGATCGGCACAGTCTCTGTGATGGCGAGAAGATGGGGATGCGGGATCCGAAGCGGGTAGGAGATCTGTGACTGCCGCTAACACCAACAACAGAGGCAGGGAGATGGACCCACAATCAAAATGTCTGTTCCACTCGGTGACATGTGTCCATAGAGCTGCCATCAATCCAAGATAAGACTGAGACACTGTTATATTCTTCGCAGTGTCACAGATCCACACGCTTGTATTTAAATCCTTCCACTCCTCTGCACCCACCCCCCTCCCTACCTCTCTGACCTCCTCTCTTCTCACAACTGCACCAGTTGCCTTCGCTCCACCAGGTCTGGCCTCCTCCTTGTCCCCCGAATCCTCTGCTCCACCATTGGCGGCCGTGCCTTCAGCCACTACGTCCCGAGGCTCTGGAACTCCCTTCCACACTCCCTTCGCCTCTCAGCCTCTCTTCCCAGTTTCAGGTCTCAGCTGAAGACCTTTCTTTTCGACCGACCGTGCTTTTGGTCACCTTCTTTCCCCGTCTCTCTGGCTCGGGCTCAGGATCCTTTATTGTGAAGCGGTCTGAGACG